>RJWJ010002736.1:0-95827 GCA_004363605.1 Indri indri
GAAATTAATTGGACAGCTAAAAATATATATAGAAAAAATCAGCCGGGCATGGTGGCACATGCCTGTAGTCCCAGCTACTCGGGAGGCTGAGACAGTAGGATTGCTCGAGCCCAGGAGTTTGAGGTTGCTGTGAGCTAGGCTGACGCCACGGCACTCGCCCCAGGCAAGGGAGTGAGACTCTGTCTCAAAAAAAAAAAAATAAATAAAAATAAAAAAATAAAAAAAAAATAAAAAAAAAAATTAAAAAGTTGGTTTAGACAAAAACATTAAATAAAAATAATATTGACTGCATGCAGGTCTGGCAAAACTGTTGACATAGTAAATGCTTGAGAGGATCTAATCCATCCAATGTACAATTGCCCCCAGCCAGGCCCTGTCCCAGGTTGGGTCACCTGCAGGCGGCTGGGACTCTGGATCCTCTCCTCCTTGGCTTTGGGGTAGAGTTGACAGATAAAATACAGGATGCCCAGTTAAATTTAGATTTCTGATAAATAATAATTTTTAGTATAAGCATATACCATGCACATTTAGGACATACTTATACTAAAAATTCTATCTAAATTCTTTAATGTATATCTATAGTTATTTTAAAGCCCTTGTCTGCTCATTCCAATAACTGAGCCATTTATGGGTTTGTTTGTATTGACTGGTTTTTCTCTTAATTTTAGGATACTTTTTCTTTTTCACTTGTCTAGTATTAATAAACATTTTTTGATATGCTAGACATTGTGAACATACATTGTAGAGATGTGGATTATGTTATCTTACTCCAAATAGTGTTGAGTTTTGTTCTGGGAGGGAATTAATTACTGATGGGTTAGGTTTTGTTAGGGTGAGTTGTTTTCAGTTTTGCCCTTATTCCTAGGGAATCTTCCTTAATCCCAAGGCAGGCCTTCTAGGCCCTCATCTGAATGTCTGGGATATTATCCAAGACCTGAGAATCCAAGAATGGAGACTCTGGACGGGTCAGAATTCTGAAGTATCTCCAGCACTCCTAGTCACAGGAGAGTGCTCCCAGGTCAGTGAATTCTCAGTATACAGCCTTTTGTCCCCCCCACCCCCCCGATCCAACACTATCATACCGTCTCCTTCCCCTCTTCTCCCAGATTCTACCAGTATATACTCAACAGCTCCTGTAACTGTCTTGGCGAATAAGTCATTTCCCCTGGAGCAGATCGTGCTTGTAATCTTGGGCTGCGATGAGGACTGACCCTAGTCATTGGTCTGTAGCAATGTGGGGCAGCGATGAGGAGAACACACCTCATATTCTGTAAGGCATACACCTCCCCGGGTGTTCTTTGTCCAGTCTCCAGGCAAGGGGCAAATGCTCTTCTCCAGCAAGGGTGGGGGCAGCTTCTTTTAGCCCAGAGCATTCAGGGGAGACTGGAAATTCAAGGTTCTAAGATGCATCCACTCCAATTTCCCCACCCCAGGTATCAGGATCACATCACTTGTCTATCAGGGGCCCTGAAGTTAGCATTAGAGGCCCGTTACAGTTGATCCTTGCAGCTCTGTCATAGTTATAGTTCAGTTCCATGTCTGACTTTCAGCGCATTCTGCTCTCCAGGGGTGGGAGAAGGTTTCTTAAATCCTGTCATGGAGGCTTTCTGGTTTCCACAACATTCTCTGAGCTGACAGGCTTAAGCTTGACATTCCCTTTCTTCAAGGTTTCTTTCTTACTTTCTTTCCTTTCCTTTCCTTTTCTTTTTTTTCTTTTCTTTTTTTTTTTTTTTTTTGAGACAGGCTCTCACTCTGTCACCCAGGCTACAGTGCAGTGTCATCACCGTAGCTCACTGCAACCTCCAACTCCTGGGCTCAAGCGATACTCCTACCTCAGCCTCCCGAGTAGCTGGGACTACAGGTGTGCTCCACCACGCCTGGCTGATATTTTTACTTTTTAAATTAATTTTAAAATATCAGATATTGGCAGGCACACTGGCTCATGCCTATAATCCTAGCACTTTGGGAGGCTGAGGTGGAAGGATCACTTGGGGCCAGGAGTTCGAGACCAGCCTGAACAACCTATTGAGACCCTGTCTCTACAAAAAAAAAAAAATTAAAAAACTAGCTGGGTGTGGTGGCATGCAACTGCAGTTGGGAGGCTGAGGCAGGAGGATCACTTGAGCTCCAGGAGTTGGAGGTTGCAGTGAGCTGTGATCGTGCCACTGCACTCTAGCCCAGGGGACAGAGTGAGACCCTATCTCAAAAACAAAACAAAAAACAGACATAAGAAACACATCAGCCAAATATAATAAAAGGATATTTTAAGAATTTTGGTTTGAACATCCATCTGAAAAAAAAAATAAGACAAAAAATTAGAGAATTTGAACACTGGACTGACTGGACATTTGACCATTTTAAGGAGTTATTGTTAATTTTATTTTTTAGGTCTAATAATGGTACTGTGCTTTTGTTAAAAAGAAAGAATCCTTTTTCTTTTGGAGATATATACCGAAGCATTCACAGAGGATGTTATATTATCCTTGGGATTTGCTTCAATATAATCCAGCATCCGCAGGGTGTGGGAAGGACGGAGGAGGCAAGATTGTCCGCATGCTGGTAATTATTGAAGGTGAATGAGGAGATCGTTATATTATCTTCCTTCATATAGATAGAAATTTCCATTAAAGGAGGTAAAAATACTCATTTAGATGTATGTGTATGTGTGTCCCTCAGTATCCATGGGGGGTTTGTTTCAGGACCCCCTTCAGATGTCAACATCCACAGATGTTCAAGTCCCTTATATAAAATGGTGTAGTATTTGCAAATAACCTACGCACATCCTCCCATATACTTTAAATCACCTCTGGATTACTTGTAATGCCTAATACAATGTCAATGCTGTGTAAATAGTTGTTCTACTGTGTTGTGAGGGAATAATGACAGGAAAAAAAAGACTGTACGCATTCAATACAACCATTCATTTTTTTTTCCTGAATATTTTTGATCCACAGTTGATTGAATCCATGGATATGGAACCAAATGGATGCAGAAGTCAGACCCCTGTGTGTACGTGTAAACACACACGTTCCCATTATGTATATTACAATATATATATAAAATGTTCCCTATTAACCTTCCATCTTGGAATTTTGCATATATTTTCTGCTGCCTGGAAAATACCTCTTAGGTCTGGAAGTGACAAATTCTCTCAGCTTTTGTATGTCTGCAAATACCTTTATTTTGCCTTTCTGACAGATATTCTTGTAAGAATACGACTTGAGGCTGGCAGCACATTGAAGGTATCATTCTGCAGTCTTTTGGTTCCTGTTGTTTCTATTGAAGGTTGGCTGTCAGCCTGAGTGTTGCTCCTTTTAAGGCAATCTGAATTTTTTCTCAGCTACTTTGAATATTTTAAAAATGTTTTGTCTTTGGTTTTTTGCAATTTTTTGCCATAATGTGTCTAGGTGTACAGTTATTTTCATTGAGGTTCATACAGCTTCTTAAATCTGTGAACTGTTGTCTTTCACAACTTAAAATATATTCTCAGTCATTATTTTTTAAAATATTGCTTCTGCTTCATTACTTCTTTCCATTCATTCTGGGACTCAGATTATAGGTATATTTGACCTAGTCATATATCCTCTATATCTCTTACTCTCTCTTCTGTATGTTTTATTATTTTTGTCTCTTCATGTTTCATTCTAAATATTTTCTTCTGACCTATCTTCCAGCTCACTAATTCTCTCTTCAGCTTTGTATAATTGGCTATGAAAACAATTCATGGAATTATTAATTTTAGTCACTTATTTTTAAATTTATGATTTTTATAGTTTTCTAAAATTTCCTATCTTCTATTTCCTTGAACATATTAAATATGGTTATTTCTTAGTCCAATATCTGGAATCTCTGAGCATGTTTCTATTGTCTATTATTTCTGCTAGTTCTTGGTTCATGTTGTCTTGTCTCTTCTTGTGCCTGGTTTCCTTAGTTGTATGCCAAACATTTTTTTAAATTAGTTTGTAATAACATTTCGAGGCTTAAGATAACATTATCTTCCTCCAGAGATGATTTTGTTATGGCCCAACCAGGTTTATTACCTGCTGCTCAAGAGGAAGCCGGTGCCCTGAGACAGCAGGGGTTACAGCAGAGAAAGAGTTTAGTATTGCAGGTGCCGTGGGAGGAGATGGGAGGAATTTCTCAAATCCATCTCCCTGAGAATTTGGGAGAAAGGGTTTTTAAAGATAGTTTGGTGGGCAAAGGGCTAGGAAATTGGGTCTGCTGATTGGCAGGGGATGAGCTCATAGGGTTGGGAAGCAGAGATTATCTTCTCAGTTGGGAGATTTCCTGGGTAGGGGGGTCTCAGGGCTTTTGGATCCATTCCCGCAACCATCCACGTGTCCAGCTGGTGTCTGTGGGTCCCCCTGGAATGCGGAGTCTGAAAATGACTTCAAAGACCAGTCTTAGGCTTTATGATAATGACGTTATCTGGAGAAGCACAAGTCCTTGGGCTTTACAATGGCAATGTTATCTGTAGAAGTCATGGGGGAATCACAAACCTTGCACCTGTCAGGGAGGATAGTGCCATTAAGCAGTGACCAGTTACAGCGGTAAGGAAGTTAGGGAACAATGGCTGGTTAACTTCTTGCTATATCTGTACTTCTATAAAAATTAGACTTTGATCACTATTTATACCTTATGGCTCTACATTATTTTAATGTAGACAGTTTCAATTTTGTTTTCCTATTCCAGACACCTGAATGGACTAGTAATTCAAAAACTTTTAAATCCAATTTTGGGCATGGAGACTCAAAGCTGGGCTGCAGTCCATGTGAGGTTCGGCTTACTTCCAGGTAGCCTTTCAGTGTCCCAACCCCGTGGTCTGTGGGTTTACAAGAGCCATACACAACACCCTGCCCTAAGCTTTGGCAGGCCCCAGACCCCTAACTTTTGTCCCTGTAGCACTAGAGGCTGTTCAAAGTGCTGCTCAGCTTCTCAGCTGCCTGTTTAGAGTGGGCGAGCATCCCCCCAGGGAAAGCAGCTCCAGCGCCTAGCTTACATCTCTTTTGTCTTCCCCGGATCTTGGTCTCGGAATTCTTCACTATCGTGTTAACCCTGTGATGTCTTCAAGCAGATTTTTTATTTTATGCAACCGGAGTTTTTATTAAAGGTAAGCATTGCACAACTTTTCCAATTTTTTCCTTGGTTAACGGGCTGTTCATACTGCCTACTCCCGGAGTCAGGCGCAGAAGCATCGAGGTGGAGTGAGCCTGGGAGGATGAGGGTCCCCTGTCTGCAGTGGAGGCTTCTTTCTTCTTGTGGAGACACGGGGAGGGTGAAGAGAAGAAAATCAGGGAGGGCCAAGAGTGCCTGGAAGAGCAGACTGGCCAAAAGGGGAACTGCGCGCCCACCGCGCTCTGCGCCATTGGTCAGCCCCGTCAGCTGAGCGGGCGCTGTCCACAGGGGTGGGTGTGTCACAGTGGCTGCCCAGCACGGTGTAGAAGTCAGAGTTAGGGAAATTTGTGCTAAGAAAAAAATTATTGGATATTTCTAATGGAAAACTATAGATTGTTTTGATTAGAGTGCACCCTTGTGCACTATGATTCAAGCCTTTCATTGCCTTTGAGCTGGTTTCCAACTCTGTACATTATAGATGACAGACAGCAATGATGTAAAATAATTCATGTCTGTAATCATGCAAATAAATTGCCCAGTGGAGGTTAAATCGACTTCCTCCCCCAATGGAAAAAGCTAATTTGACATCTACTTGTAAATTTATTTACTCTGTATAAATGTACACTTCTTTGCCTTCTCCTTTGAACTGGTTCTAACATTTGCCTGATTCCCTCACCAATAATGAGTTAAAAACAAACTTTAACATGTGTTCATTTTTTATATATATGACACGAGTCAAGATTTTCCTTGTTTAAAAAATTATCTTTCAATGCCACACACA
The DNA here is from genome assembly GCA_004363605.1 of Indri indri. Lineage (NCBI taxonomy): Eukaryota > Metazoa > Chordata > Mammalia > Primates > Indriidae > Indri > Indri indri. Next base: position 5,897 of record RJWJ010002736.1, read on the forward strand.
GCCTGGCCTGATAAGGGAAGGGTCCGGCCAGAGGCTCCAGCAGGACAGACGCCAGCCCAGCAGGAAAGCCCGGGAGGAGTGAGGCTGGAGTAAGTGCCTCTGAGACAAAGGGCAGGTCTTGGGCCTGAGGCACCATGACTCCCAGGGAGAAGGGACAGGCAGCTGGTGGGACTGGGCTGGGCCAGGGACAGGCAGTCTACCTAGTTCAGCAGGGACATCCACTCGTCCTTGCCCCTGACAGCTCACAGTATGATTCTGACCCTGTCAACATGCTTGGAAGATGTAGGTGACATCCCAGATATTTGGGTGAAGAGGAAGTGGGCAGAACTGCAACCCGAGACCCTTCCCAAACCCTGGGGGAGCTTTGGCTGGGTCCCTGAGGGGAGGGGGGGGCTCTGGAATGTGGCTGGAGGGTGGGGAGAGGTGGGACTGTGAGCACTTTCCAGCCCCGCCAGCCCCAGGAGTGGAGTCAGCAAGGCGGGCTGGTGGGGGGAGCACAGAGGCTTTGAAAGCCACACGGAGTATTCAGAATTCAGCAGAGGATGTGCAGGATCCCAGGCTTCCCCACCCTTTTCTCCCTTTCTTCCTTTGAGCCCTCGGTTCTGTCCTGGCCGAGGGGCTTGAGTCCTCACACCATCGTAGCACCCTCTCTGATGAGCATGCTGCAGGAGACTGAGGGCTGGACCTCGTGGGCACTTGCCAAGGGTCCCACGGGAGCGTAAGGTGGCATGCCCTCCCACCTCCACTGGAGCTCAGGCTGGGAGCCAGGAAGACAGTGCCAGGAAGGGACAGCCCATCCCCGCAGCTGGGCAGCTGCCTCGGAAGGTACACAGGCAAAGCGCGTGTCTGCCGCCCATGTGACTAGGCAAAGGTCTGCTTGCTCAGCCCGGATGACCTGCCGCTGTGCCGCTCCTCCCCTTGGGGTCCCGCCTTGCCTGCTGCTGACCCACTCTGCAGGACCCTGTGGGTGTCCACACACCCTCTCCTCTGGCACTGGGCCAGGGACACAGGATGACCAAGCAGGAGGAAGTGTGTGCTGGGGAGGGATGTGCACAGGGCCAGGCCTCCATCGCGAGCCGCAGAGGGTAACGACCGACCGCTAGGGGCCCTGGAGCTCAGAGGGGGAGGGGGCGCTGCCATGGCTGGAGGGCCAGGGGGTCCTGGCTGAGGGGGCTGCAGCTGGCCCAAGAGAGGAAGGGACCAGACCCCATCCTGTCCTGGAAGTTGTGGATTTTTTAAAAGTCGTTTTGTTGAAATCTTTCTTCACCTGAGGCCAGAATTCCCCTTCAGTTTACTTCCCACATTAGGACGGCTTATTTCAGCTCTTGAGCTGGGCTCTGAGGGGAGGCTGGGCGGGGAAGAGCGCTGGGTCTAGCCCAGCAGAGATCCAATTCCAGACTTGCCTTTCCCTGGCCCCATACTGGGCCCTAACGCTTGTCGCACCGAGCGCTGACCCCGGCCATGCCTGAGCCCTGATCTCCAGTTCTCGACTAGTTTTCCCTGAAGTTGTCCTGGACCAGGAGAGGCCTGGCGGGGTGGGGGAGCGTGTGCCTGGCTTCCTGCACCGCCTCACCATGCTGGAGCCTGACCCAGCGCCCTGTGGCTGCTGGCACAGCGTAGGCTCCAGGCATGTCTCTGTCCCTTCTCCCTCGTCGTGTCCCAGGGAGGTCCTGCTCTTACCAGTGTTCCAGGCGGGGCCCCGTGCTGAGAGCATCTCTAGCAGGGGCCTGGGTCTGCCCCTGCTCTGCCCCCAGCTGTGGCTCCAGCCAGCCTGACCCAGGGCCGATGGAAAGGGCAGGAGAGGGGGTCCCAGTGGCTCCGGGTGTGGGTGGAGCCATCAGAAACCAGATCTCCCTGGCCCTGAGTGTACCTGGGAAGGGGGTGGCCCTGCAGGCCCGGCAGTGGTTGGGCAGAGGGACTGATGCTGTTCTCACCCCTCCTCTGCAGGGCACCAGCACCTCCCCAGACAGAGGCTTCCTGCAGCACCAGGCCCACCAGGTAAGACCTGGGTGTGCTGGAAGGACAAGCAAGGAGCAGGAAGGGGCGCCAGAAAGGGCTGGCCGGCCTGGGGACAGTGACGGGCCACAAGGTAAGCAGGGTGGCTCTGGGGGCAAGGAAACCAGGCCTGGAGGGAGATGTTGCCAAAGGCCAAACCCTGCCTCCATGCCCTGGGGAGGGCATCCCTCCCCACCCTCACCTTGCCCCTAACCATCTGCCCTGACAGGGCAGCTTCGGCTGTGCAGACAGCAGTGCTTGCCTTTCACCAAGCAGCTGAGTCGTGACTCAGTGGATTCAAGGGCTGGGCGGGGAGCTGGGTGTGACCCTGGGCCGTGTGTGTTGCAGTGGGGGTGGGTCGTGGAGGATGCTTTTTCCCTCCTTAGAAAATTCTGTAACCTGGAAGGGGCCGCGTGGGGCAAGGGGTGTATCCAGGTAGAAGGAGCCCGGCAGTGTCGGGGCTGGGGGCAGCCGGGAGTGTGGCGGAGGCCCTCCCCAGGTCTGATTTCTACTCAAGGCTTCTGGAGATTATCCCCCTACCAGAGGCCGGCTCCAGTGCTCCAGTGACGTGGGACACATACTGACTGTCACAGCAGGATCACACAGAGGCCAGGAGCCTTGGTGGGAGGGGCTTTGAGGATTTTTCCATGGCCCCAGGAGGTGGGGTGGGGAGCTGGGTCTGAGACCTAAGCCAGCCTCCCCCAGCCCTTCAAAGCTCTGAGCTTCCTTCTTAGGGCTGCTCCGGCCTTCTGCTGCGTCTGAGGCAGGGGAGGGCCAGGGGCCCGAGAGGAAAGCAGGAACGGGCTGGGGAGCCAGGAAGGACCCTCTACCCAAGGCCCGCCATCCTCCACGCTCACTGATCCCAGTCGGGGCTCTGAGCGGGATCCCGAGTGGGACCAGCACTGAGGGAGGGGGACTGTTCTCTTCTGACCTGCCCTCCACCACGCCCACCCAGCCCGATGGAAGTGAGCAGGGACCACCTGGGACAGGAGCTGGGGCAGAGGCTGGGCCGTGGCTGTCGACGCCTGCCCCTACCTGGCACGCTCCGTCCCGTCTGGATGCAGGGCTCCCACCCAACCACGATCAGCACCTCTACCATCCTCATGACTCGACCACAACCCATTGTCCCCACAGCCCCCAGCAGCACTAACACTCCCCACCACACCCCATTCGAGACCCCTCCCTCTCACCGGCACCGTCTGCACCTCCGTGGAGAGCGCCCGCCACACCCAGCGTCGAACTCTTCCCCAATATATTTTCAGGCCCATAACCCCCCAGCTGTGGGGCGGGCACATTTGCTGGAGCCCACCTGGCTAGTTAGGGCAGCTGAGCCTGCAGGGGTGGGAATGTGGAGGGGCCCGGGCAGAAGTGCTCACCGCTGGGCAACACAAGTCCCTTTGTGAAGGGGGACTGGAGAGGCATCTCGCGCCTGCCACCGGATTCCGAAGCCTCTGAAGCCTGAGCCGGAGCCTTCGGCATGCGCGAGCGCGAGCGGCGGTTTCTGGCTGCGGGGGTTCTCCTGGCTGGTAAGGGAGTAGGGGTGGGACAGGCTGGCTCTGGGGCCCTGTCCCCGCCCCACCCTCACCTGGCAGGGAGGGGCAGGGTCCTCCTTAGTGAACCCCCATGGCTTCCACTTGAGTCTGGCCTCGGCCAGCCTGGAGGGGGCTGACGCACGGCAGGGTGCTCTCCTCAGCCCCCAGACTTTGGGCTCCCTGAGGGCACTCAGGGCCACCCACCTGGGGGACCTGGCACATGGCAGGCCCTGCGTGGGCCTCCATGCACACTCATAGGTGGGTGTGGCATTAACCCCACGGCTTTCAGAGCCACCCCCACACGAGGTCCAGCCTCGAGAAGCATCCTGTGTTCTGGGAACGTGGTGAGGCCGCAGGCTGGTTCCATGGTGGGGAGCCAAGCAGCACTTCCAGCACCCTCAGGCTGGCCTGGGCCTCACGGGTCATTCAGACAGACCCGCTCGGGGACCAGGCCCCTACAGCGCATTCTCCCCGGGAGCTCTTGAGGTCCAGAGGACTTCCCTGGGGAGGAGACCAGCGATGGGGTGCAGTTGGGGCAGGAGGCAGAGAGGGTCCCTGAGGTATGCCCCTTTGTCCCCGAAGCGCCCTTCCTAGGAGGCGGGCAGGGCTTCCCTCATCCCTGGTGGGCTCAGGGGTTTGGAGGCAGTGCTGGGCCGGGGTTTGGGTCTCCTCAGGCCCCTCAGTGGAGGAGGTGGCAGGGAGGGAGGGCATGTGAGAGGCTGGCGGATCCCGGCCTGCCGGCAGCTGGTGGAACAGCCCCTCCTGGTCTGCAGCTCTCTAGCGGCCTCAGCTTCTGCCCTGCCTCTTCTTCCTGCCCTGGCAGTCCCTCAGCCCCCGGCACGTCCTCTGTGTCTGGACCCGCAGAGGAGCGCAGGCCCCTGGATCTCCAGACGCTGCTACCACATTCCCGTTGGGGGTTTCTCCTGGTCCACAGCACCTCGGGTCTGGGCAGAAGTCCAGTGAGGGCCCTGGGTTGTCTGTGGTAGTCCATGCTCCTGCCCCTGTACCCGTCACCCCTGGACCAACCCAGCAGCCAGCCGGAGCATCCTCTGCCCCCGCCCCCCAGCACCCGTATGGGGATGCCCACGACTGCTGACCTGGCTGCTGGGCAGGCACACCTTCAGTCCCAGCGCCTGCACGCTGTCTACATTAGGGGCTGGCAAGTCTGGGCCAGATGCCTCCCCACCTGTGACACTGGCTCCAGCGGCCCCAGGGGAAGCTGAGTCCTCAGTACCCCGGGGCTGGCCTGTGTTTACTCAATTGCTAACACGTTGGCAGTCACAGAGCCTCTTCCTGCTGTAGCTCCAGGGTGGGCAGGGCAGGCCATGACCTCCCCTGCCCTGATGGTGGGCTCCGGGTCACCCAGAGAGGCTGCGGTTTCCAGTCTGGGCCCAGGGCCCAGTGGCCCTTCCATGTCGCCCGCAGCAGCACCGTCTTCACAGTTGTCACCATCCTCCTCCCCACAGCCCCACCAGCATTACCCCTGTCCTCATCCCATCACCCACAGTTCCTTCTTTGTCACTGTCACCGTCACTTTCCCCACCACCATCACCACCACCATTTCAGTCACCGACAACATCACCATCCCAAGTCCTGGTCCCGATTTCCCTGGTAACTACCAGAGCCGGAACCTTTCCAGACCCATCTGCATCTGTGTTCCCATCCACAGCCACTAACTCTCCCATAAGTACCTCCAGCCCCCCATCTGCCAGGCCGCCCCCGATGGTTCCACAGCCAGCCACTCTTCCAGGGACAGCCCAGCATGGGCCAGGAGTACCTGCCGGCCCAGCCCCCATGGCCACAAGCCTTCCCCCTGCCCCGCCTGGCCCTGGCTCCCCCACGGCCCGGTCTTCTGCCCTGCCTCCTCCTGGTCATGCCAGCTCATTGCAGGACTCAGTCTTCTCCAGCCCGGGACCCAGTCAAGTGACACACTCCGTGACTTTCAGAATCACCAACGAAGCTATGCTCTGGAGCCCTGCCTCCCGGGAGCACCAGCTGCTGAGTCAGAGCATCTGTCACCAGGTGAGGACACCTCCCCAGGGTGCAGGTGGGCAGTGGACGACTGCTGGCCCCTGCCTGCCCCCCTCACTTTCGGTGCATGCCAGGCCCAGTCACACCCCAGTGCTATGGCGCTTGCTGTACTTCCCCCTTATCATCTTGCACCCTCCACTGCCTTTTCTGCCTAGTGACAGCTGCCTCCATGGAGCAACCACTCCCGATGGCTCAGACCCCTGCCCTCGCACAGTCAGGACCCCTCCCTCTGTCACCTGCCCTTGCCACACTGTCCTGTCCCAGCCTGCTGCTCCCACCGGGCCACGAGCTCCCTGAAGACAGCTGGGTACAGAGCCAGGCACACATGGGGGTTCCGGGAGTGTCGAATGAATGAATGAATGAGCAGCCCCCTCTGCTGCTCCTGGGGGAGGAGCATGTGCAGTGGGGGTGGGAACCTAAGAAGTAGAAAACTGAAAGCTTCCAGCAGGAAGGGAGAGCCCAGGCCGAAATATTCTGGGGAGTAGGTCTGGAGAGAAAACTCTAGTTGTCTACCAGGAAACTAGAGGCGGGTCTCGCTATGTGGCTGGCTGGCATTTTTCTTGGCCCAAAGCACCATCAGGGACCAGCAGGACCTCATCCCCTGGCAGAATGAGGCAGAATTCCTGCAGCCAAAACCAAACCCAGCTCCTGCCTTGGTTCTAGAACCACAGGCAGCGAAAATGCCCTGGCCAGGAAGTGCCACTTCTTGCCTGTCATCCAGGGGGAGCTCAGTCTGAGTCTCTGTTAGTTGGTTGGTGCATTCATTTGTTTACTTGACTGATTCATTTCTTCCTGCAACTACCTGAATGTCTACTGTACCGGGCTCTGTGCCAAGTGCTGAGAGCAGGACAGTGAGCAAAAGCAGACTCGGCTCCTGCCCTCACTGAGCTGTAGTGAGGGGATGTGCGGGTGGGGTGGGCGGATTGCTGCGTGAGGAAGTTGCTTGGAGAACGCCTTTCTGAGAAAGGGGAATTTTAACTGGGATGGAGAAGGCAGCCCGATGAACCAGGGAGGCCTTTCTGGGCAGAAGGCCCAGCACGTGGGAGGACACAGAGGTGGAAGGTGGTCAGAAGCGGCAGAGGCCGAGGGCCGCAGGGGAGAGGGGCTGTGTGGAGACTCTGGGCAGGGGTGGCGAGTGGGAATGGGAGACCAGTTAGGAGGAGGGCAGTCATCCAGGCCAGGTGGCAGCCGTCCGATGCAGAGCTGAGCATGAATGGATCGGAGAGTGGCTTTCAAGAAATCAGCTAGGGCCAGGCGTGGTGGCTCACGCCTGTAATCTTAGCACTCTGGGAGGCCGAGGCGGGCCTTTTGAGCTCAGGAGTTCGAGACCGGCCTGAGCAACAGTGAGACCCCGTCTCTACTAAAAAAATAGAAAGAAATTAGCTGGACAACTAAAAATATATATATATAAAAAAATTAGCTGGGGGTGCCTGTAGTCCCAGCTACTTGGAAGGCTGAGGCAGGAGGATTGCTTGAGCCCAGGAGTTTGAGGTTGCTGTGAGCTAGGCTGATGCCACGGCACTCTAGCCTGGGCAACAGAATGAGACTCTGTCTCAAAAAAAACAAAATCGGCTTGCAGAGAGGGAAAGGCCCGGGGGTGCTGGGCGTTTGCTGCTTCCCGGACAGTTTTCTGTGGAGGGTGATTGGCAGGTTAGCTCTGGCTGCTGTGTGGCAAGCAGCTTGGGCAGGGCCTGGGCAGCCTGGGTGGTCAGTGCGGAGACCATCGCAGGGCCAGGCCGGAGATGATGGAGTGGGCGAGTTTGGGTGGTGGGGTACAGAGAGGGGCGGGTTAAGGCAGGAGGAACCGGGCTGCAGAGGAGGTGGGGCGGGGCGTGCCAGCCTTCCATGTCTCCTCCTGTCCTTAACTCCAGTCTGTCTATCAGGAGGCCTTCCCCAGCTTCCAGGGCATTGGTGTCCTGGTCTTCAGGTGAGTGTGTGTGGCTGTCAGGGCCACCCCCACCCCTCAGCTGGTCTGTGCCTTCTCAGTCTCGAGGGCAGTCTCCCAGGCTGCCCATCCCTGCCTGCCCCCACCACGTTCAGGAGCACCTGGGGAGGGGGCAGGAAGAGCTGTGGACCGGCGTGGTAGGGGTGGGTGGCCTTTAAGAGGATGGGCAGGGAGCTCTACTGTCTGCTGCGAGGGTGCGATGGGCCCTCTGTGCTTCGAAGACACAGGCTCTGCCCACAGGCCGGGCTCTGTACCTGTGAATGCCTCCCTTGCATTTGGGGGCCTCCCTTGCGCCCCTTTGCCTGCGACGTCCTCTGGACTTTGTACTGCAAAGTGAAGGCCTCAAGGCAGATGTTGGGGCACTTGTCCTTGGCTGCGAATAACCTCGCCTCTGATGGTGAGTCCCCTCCCCAGCCTGCCCCCTACCCCTACCCCAGTGCCTGTTCACTGCCTGCAGTGGGGGGTGCTGGGTGGGCTCCCTAGGAGGGATCCAACTCCTGCCCTGACCCCGAAGCAGAGTGAGGTGGGTGAGGAGGCTCCTAGGGCCTCCCGAATGCCCCCCGTGGCTCTGCAGGGTGCAGCCTCAGCGACCTGGCCCGGGAGACCATCAGCATCAGCTTCACGGCCACGAGGCCCTTCCTGCCCCAGCTCCTCATACCTGGTTCTTCCCCCTTTGTCCTACTGAGAAGGGCAGATCCTCCAACAGGTGAGGTGGCCTCTCGCCCACCTGCTTCTGGGGCCCGGGACACTCACCTGGCCTCGCCTGAAGGCAGGCACCTCTGGTACCGTGCCCCCACCGAGGCAGCACCCAGCCAAGGCACTGTGGGGAAGGCACAGTGCCCTGCCCGGGGGACGTGGCTGTCTGTCCGAGGGGAGCACAGCCAGGCTCTGTAAGCAGACACCCCTACCCGGGACGCCATGTTGAAGGAGGGGCTCACTCCCAGGTCCTGCCTCGTGCCCCACCTGTCCCAACCCTGCTGGGTCTCAGGAGAGACAGCTCCCAGGCCCACACTGACCTCCAGTCCTCCCCACAGGTCACGCCCCGGGTGTCAGAGTTCTATAAGGAACATCCCCAAGAAAGCCCCCTGCTCCTGTTCAGGTGGGTCAAGCCCCCCTCCTGCCCACCCACCCTGATCTCTTTTGGGGGCTGCCCTGGGGCAGAGGGGACAGCTCCACCCTGTGACCCAGAGCCAGGACACAGGAGGCGTGGGTTTGGGGGCCGCCCAGGTAGCTCCAGCTAGAGCTCTGCCCTTGGGACAGGGCAAGTGGGACACTACATCTGCTTCTAGAGACATGTGCTGGCAGAGCTTGCGACCCCTGCACGCTCCCCTGGTGCTTCTCCAGGAATGCAGACCAGTGGGTGGGTGTTTGCGTTGAATACAAGTTCCAGACCCCCATCCCTGCCCCCCTCCAAGGCCTGGCCAATCTCCTGGCCCGAAACACGATGGAGCCTCCTCTCCAGAAATCCAGCATTGCGGCCAATGGTGAGTCCGAGCGGGGATCTCTGTGTGTCTCTGGGCCAGCAGCCACTTGATCTCTCCAGGCCTCAGTGTCCCCTTCTGAAGAAGGGGCGGAATCTCATTTTGACAACAAATGCTCACGTGCTGGGGCCACGGAGACAAGTGGACACGGAGTTTTGTGGGGAGCTGGGTAGAGGTGAGATGCTGAGATCAGACAGGAGGGTCCAGTCACCTCTACTGCCCAGGATCTGTTTAGTCCTCCCGAACGTGATGAGATCTGTCCCCCCGAGTCATGGAGCAAACGTGCTCAGCTTTACCCCCAGATAGGCAGGAAGCCCAGCGTCTTCTGGGGCCTCCCCGATAGGAAGACTTACGCAGGCTTGTGCCATCCAAAAAGGGACAGCAGTTCAGCACCCAAGTCAGGAGAGTCCTAGGTCCAGTCCGTCCACTCCAGCTACACTGCCTCGAGCTCCTCTTTGGAGACCTGTCGGCCACAGAAGGTGCTGGTCCACCTAATGCCAGCCCTTAACCCCGCTGCCGCCTCAGGGGTTCAGTGCTGCCCTCCTTCAGGCTGTGCCCTTGTGCCCACCCCACACTGCTGTTCCTGTGCCAGCGGCCCCAGAGAGCAGGGGATCGCTTTGGACTCCACCCCGCACAGGCTGGAACCCCTGTGTCTTCCACTCCCCAGAGAGCAGCCCCCGCAGAGGGGCGGGTTCCCTCTCCAATCTCCAGTCTTCAAAGCACAGAGGGCCCATCGCACCCTCGCACCCTCGCAGCAGACAGTAGAGCTCCCTGCCCATCCTCTTAAAGGCCACCCACCCCTACCACGCCCTCCCTGCCAGGGAGTGAATTTTCTTACACGCCTCCCAGGGCAGGACAGGTAAAGATAAAAACCGAAACGGCGTAAGTTTGTCATCAGCACGATTTTCTACTCAGGGGGACTGTCGCAGTGAACAGGGTGTCTCGTTATTCCGCTAGATAGATCAGTGCAGGGGTTGGCAAACGTTTTCTGTAAAGGGCCGGAAAATAACCTTTCAGGCTCTGCGAGCCATGGGGTCTCTGTCACAACTACTCAGCTGCCCCCTTGGAGTGAGAAAGTGGCCCTCGGCCACCTGTCAACACGTGAGCTGGCTGCACTCCCAAAAAACTTCGTCGGTGGACATGAAAATTTGTGTATCACGTAATTTCCATGTGTCACAAAATATTCTACTTTTGATGTCTTTCAACCGTGTAAACATATAAAAGCCACTCGTAGCTCCCGGGCTGCACAGAGGCGGGCATTGTGGCATCCAGCCCTGGCTGAGCGCTGGAGGCAGGGACGCCTTGGAGCCTGGCTGTGAGCCTGGGCGGGCGGGGCCCCACCTCAGGGCTCCCAGGAGAGAGGGCCAAGGCTGACGCCACCATCCCGCCAGTCACTCCAGGGGAGAAGGCAGAGCTGCGGCTGCAGGTCCCCGGCCAGCCCTTCGCTAAGGCCTCGGAGTCCCGGGAGCTTTAAGGGCTGCTGACGAGATGGGTGAAGTGGACAAACGGAGGCCCTGGGATGGGGAGATGGAGGACGGCTGGACGAGGCTTTGGTAGAGCTGTGACCCTCTTCCTCCTCTCCTGACCCCCAGCTGACCCCAGCCTCAGACTGCTGCGGAACTTTGACCACGTGGTGGAGCATGGTGGCTCTGGGTGACCCAGAGCTCAGGCCTGAACTTTGCAGGTGGGGGCAGGAGGCTGGAGAGATGACCTCTCTAAGTCCCCCTCGCAGCCTAGCGTCCTAATACCGTGACGATTCTTCTGCCAGGCCAGACCCACTGGCCGCCGGAGTGGGTGCCACCTTCTTCAGGGCCACGCCGGCCCAGGCCCTCCTGCAGGACTGCGTGCGCCAGGGTCTGTATGCCCTGAGGGAGGCCAAGGGCCTCTTGGTAGACATGGCCATCCCCGACCTCGGGCACTGCCTCTGCCTCCTTCCCTCTGTCCGTGTCCTCTGTCCGTCTGTCTCCCCCTCGGGCTCGCCGCCCCTGCCCCATCCGACCTGCCGCCTTCTGGGGGCCCTTCAAGGCCCCCCCAGCCTGTGTTCTTGCAGCACCTGGGGGGCCGGGACCCCGCACCAGCTTCTCTGCAGGTCTGGGAGGTGGGGCCCCACCCGGCCACGGGCTTCCTGCTCTGCTGCAGGCGCCCCCAGCTCCGAAGCCTCAGGCCGGCCTGCCACCTCCCTGCCCAGCTATGCCATGGCCCTCCTCGTCCCGAGCCTCCTGCTCATCTCAGTCAGCTTTGTCCCGGTGAGTAGCTGGCTGGGCTGGGGGCTCCCTGGGGCAGCCTGAGCCTTTGACCCCTTGACCTTTGGGTCTAGCTGGGGGGGTCGGCAGGCCCCTTTACCACTTACTCCCCACCTGAGCCCAGGGCCTCCTCAGACTCTAGCTGGAGCTGAGGGGTTTCCGGCCAGGGGGCTTGGCCTCATGCCAGGGACCCACCCTTCTTGCCAAGGTGCTGAAGAGGGCCTGCTTTGGGGAGCTCAGCCTGGGGCCCCACCCCCAGAGTAGGAGTGCACTGTGACCCTCTCCAGACAGGCAAGTGGAGGTCCATCCGCCCTGACCCCCTGTGTTTACTCTGTGGGTGGGCTCTGGCCCTCTGGCCAGCAAGGCCTCATGTAACCATTTCCCAGGGAGCGTTGGTGGCAGTGTCCAGGTGGTGAGGGCAGCGGCCGGTGGTCAGGAAGCCTCCTCCAAACAGGCCCCCTCAGCCCGCCCATTCCCGGCTGCCTCCCACTGCAGGGAGGTGGCCAAGCTCCCCGCAAAAAACCTGGTCCCTTTGGTAGGGTTGCAAGGGATAAGAAAATAATAGAGAATGGAAAATAATGAAATAAAAGAATACACAGAGACGAAGGTACAGTTTTATAGATTTATAAAGATTATAGGCAAAGCGGGTGCTCAGGGGGCCTGGATTTCTCCGTCAATCTCAGAAGCCACGAATGAAGTCTTACATGGTCATTTATAGGTAACAGTGATCAGTTGCCAGGGGTAACAGATTTACGTAACAGCAGGTAGTTCCTCTTAGGTTAACAGTTTTTCAAAAGGCTTCTACAGATCCCTTAACTAATTCTATCTATGTGAACAAATCGTTACAAAATCTTCCAAAGATTAACTTCTAAGTTCTAAAGTCAATTTATCACTTAACAGAGGGGTTAAACAGAGATATATTGGCCCCATATTTTCTTTATCAGGTTATTGTGAATGGAGACAGGTAGTCCGGAGTTTTAAGCAGGAGCTGTCCCTCGGGCTAACTGCTTATAGCCAGCGTGGCTGTCTGTTCCGGGCGGGCACTCTTTGATCAGCTCTCATCCTGTAGTTTTTAACAGATCTGTTTTGCTGTACAAAGCAAATCCAAACCTTTAGGTCTGAGAGATGGGGCGCCTTGTGGAACACAGCCGCTACTGTCTTTCAGAGACGCCCTCTTGAGGGGCAACAGCTTTCGATATGCAAACTAACACGTTCACATATTCCTTCACGGCAAAGCTCTGCAAAACTCCTGAGACATATCCTGTCCCCAGTATATTTATATTAATTCATGGAGCAACATCCCAAACCCCGGAAATGAGGCCGGGAGGACTGGGACAGAGAAATGCAGACGTGGGGGGATCTTGGTTCTCCACCTACCTCCCGGCACATGGGGACCCAGTCAGTGGCCCCTCCAGGTCCCGGAAGAGGTGTGGGACATGTGTGGACCCGACTGGGTTTCCCGGTGTCTCCTGGCCTTTACCCCCTCTGCCCCAGGGCCAGGCGGGCGTGCCGAGGGTGGGCAGCGCCGTCCTGGCGCGTTCGGCCATTCCCAACTCCGGGCTTCGGCTCCCTGTGCTCTGCCTCCAGGTGGCCCTCACACTGCTGCTCCTTCTGCTGAACCCCCAACGCCAAACCTCCCCTCCCCCACCCTTCACCTTGCCCCCGCCTTCCGCAGATAGTACTCCACCCTGAGGCATGAAGCTGGACTCCTGCACCCCTGACCTGCCCAGGAATCCAGAGCCAGAGGGCGAGGCACCAGCCCACAGTCACACAGTGAGGGAGGCTTCTTCCCTCCCAGGACACCTAAAGACTGGACTCTGGGGACCAGGACAGAGGAGGGTGGGGGAAGCAACACCTTGTCACCTGTGCTGGGAAGACGGGCTCCCTACCCTACCCGGAAGGTGCATAAAGTCAGGCAACACCCATGCTTACTCGGGCCAGGCCTGTTCCATGTGCTTCACAGGCTCACACAAGCCAACCCCTCTGGCTCAGGTAGCTGCTCACAGAGGAGGAAACTGCCGCCAAGAGCCCCTCCCCCAGCGCACACGTGGAGGGCCGAGAAGGGGGCAGGTGGGAGGAAGCGCAAGGTCCAATCCTGCATGTGCACGTTCCACACACGGCACCCTCGGAGGTGGGGCACGGGGGCCAGGCCTGGGGATGGCCCAGCACCGCGGGCCTCAGGGAACAGAACGCAGCCCCCCATAGGTACCTGCATCCCCGTGGAGGGGCCAATCCCCCTCCATCAGGAGGGCTGGGGTAAGTGCCCTTCTGCCAGCCTGACCCAGGAGGGCTGGAGGCATCATCCGTCTTACAAGAAACTCTGGTCCTTTGGGCTATGGAAAAGTTAGAAGGCAATCTGAAGTTGGTAAAATATTGCTTTTATTTCTAAACATTAGACGGTCATCCAGTGTGAAGAGATGAGAGTGCCCCAGAGTAGAGCCCACAGGAGGAGGAGGACTACCTGGGTCAAGGGTGGGGAGGACTGCCGAGGGCAGTCAGCCTCGGACCAGGCGCAAGGCAGGCTCCCAGGGCAGGCGGTCTTGGCTTGGGAGGTCTGGGACCGAGGCCAACCCTGCAGCCCCCCACTGGCCTAGGGGTGGGGTTATAGGAGGGCAGGCCTGGCAATCTCCTGGGGGACACAGGATAGGCAAAGGCCTTAACCTAGAAAGCTCCAGCGGCTCCTAGGCCCACCAGGACACAAGAGAGATTTGGTGGTGATGGAACTCAGGAATGGTTTTTGAACCCATGACCTAAAAGGGAAGGAGTCAGGCATGGTCCTGCCCCAAAGGCTCCCCTGCCTGCGGAGAGCCAGCAGGCCCAGTGCAGGGACCCCCAGAGCCCAGACCATCAGCTTACCTGGGCAAAGTCAGCAGCCAACACCAAGACGCCAAAGAGTCACCAGAAAGATCACATAGGGGTTGACTGTAGCCGGTGGCAGGTTCCTCTGCACCTCTGGAATATACGAGCCTCTCATTCCTGCCCCTGCAGGGCTGCTGCCCCCACACCAGCACCCTGAAGACCAGCCTGATACACGCACAGGTCCCAGGTCAGCCCCACGCTCCCAGTACCCACAGATAAGGACTAGAGCCAGGGCAGGCCAAGGTGTAGGATGGGGTCCCTGGGAGGTGCTCCTCAGGCTCTCATGATGCCTGAAACATCCCCATTAGGGCTTCTCTTCTTGCAGAGGAAAGGCCATGCCAGACTTGTCCTCTCCAGCCACCTCCGCTACCACAGGGGCCCTTGCAGGTGTCAGGGAGAGAACAGGGTGGGACAACGCCAGAGCCCTGAGGCTGAGGCTGGCCAGGTGGGCTGCGGGAGACCCCTCCCTCTTCAGGCTTTGGTTTCCTGGCCCTCCGCAAACCAGGCTGTTTCAAGCTTTGCATGAGGCCATGCATGAAGATGTAGTTCAGACCCACTCAGGGAACACAGCGGGCTTTAGGGAGGTGGCGCACACCTGGTGATATAGGGACACAAGGAAGAGAACCCACAGGGCAAGCGTGGACTCTCCGGATGTGGCACAGTGGCACTTGCAACACACAGGAGAAAGGGTGAGGAAAGGTGAGGCAGCCAGATGGCCACCAGGCTGGATGGGCACCACTAAGGTCTCACAGACACGGGTGAGTCTTTGCTAAGCAAGTCTTCCCTGTTGGCAGCGTGGGGACATAGTTCCCCAGCCCACCTCCAACCATCTCAGGAGGCGCCCCCAGCATCACATGGGCTTGTTTAGTTGTCACGGCAACCCTGGCACAGAGCTGCCCTATTCCAGATGAATGAACAGAGGCTCAGAGACGCGTATCTCACAGCCGGGCCCGGGGTGTAGACCCAGGGCTGGCTGCACCTGCTCCAGGACTCGGTTTGTGCTGACTGCCAAGTGCTCAGCAAGCACCTGTGAACAGGGTGCTGCTATCCCCATTTTACCGCTGCGGAAAGGGAGCCAAGGCATAAACGGCCGCAGTGGCAGGGCTCGGCTCACCCCTGCCTGCTGACTCCGGAGCCTGTGTCCTCTGCCACATCGCCACGGCAGAGGCTCCCTAGGACCTGAACCCAGAAGGTGGAACTCTGCTGCCTCCTTCGCCCCACCAGGGGACAGAGCATGCAGCCCCGTGTTTGGGAGGGGACAGTGTGGGAAACAGCCCAGGGCGACACCTTGCTGAGCCAAGGGTTCCCCAGGGCCAGGAGGCCTGGGAGGGCACTGAAGCCCACCCCCAAAGTCACTGGAAACCTCGGTCAGCACCTGCACAAGGAGTACTGCACTCGGGGAAGGAGTTCAGCAGCCGATGCACCTGCAGGGGTGAGACGGGCACAGGTAGCGGGCGGGGGTGGGGGTGGGGAAGTCACAGGCACTTGTGGCCACATGTGGGTACCTAAGCATGGGGCAGGGGGACATCATGCCCAAAAGAGACCACAGGGGCCAAGAACTTAAACAGATCTGACACCATTAACAAACCCTTGTCCTGGGGCATGTCTAGACTTGAGTCAGCCCCTGTCCTGACCCCGCGGCAGCAGCTCATGGTCTGAGACCCGCCTTGGTGCTGGGGCAGGGGCCCAGCCCGGCCCGGCACAGCCAGCAAAGCTGTGTCTTGGAGAAGAATCTGTTAAAATTCATCCAGGACAAAAGGACAGCTGTGCCTGGGAGGGGGTCTGTACCCAGGGGACAGGGGGCTTGAGGACCTTTAGTGAGGCAGGAGCCAGGACAGGAAGCACCCGTGAGAGCAGCGCGGCAGCATCCTGCCCAAGGCCAGGCTACGAACCCAGGGAACGCCCTGTCCAGCCCAAACCACTCCCGCCACAGCCTAGACGCCATCCCTACGCAAATGGAAGAAGGGTGGGCAGGAAGGCAGGGCCAGGAGACCCCCAGACCCCTCTTCCCTCCCACCCAAGCCGGCTCCCCATCCCCTACCAGAAAGAAGTGAAGTCTTCCCCAGGATACAGCCTCAGGCTCCCTCTCAGCTGGGCGCGGGGGAGGAAGCTGCAGCGAGGTGAGAAACAG
Organism: Indri indri; assembly: GCA_004363605.1. Lineage (NCBI taxonomy): Eukaryota > Metazoa > Chordata > Mammalia > Primates > Indriidae > Indri > Indri indri. Next base: position 22,114 of record RJWJ010002736.1, read on the forward strand.
CCAAGGTCCTACTCTGTCCCTACCAGTCGGGTGACCTTGGGCAAGTTGCCTTCTTTGTCTGGGGCCAGGGAGAGCCACGGGGGAAGGGCCAGGTTAAGAGAGTCCAACCCTGGAGTCTACAGCTACCCACGGAGAGCACTCCCCATCCTCCCAATTCTGTTCCCAGCACATGCTGCTACGATGACATCCTCCCAGAGCAGAGGCTGTGGGTGGCACCTGCTCCTTCAGGCTGTTCAGCGGGTTTAGGCTGGCCTTCGGCATGATCAGGGGCTGATCCCAGGATCACAAAGGTGATGGACAGCTTCTCAGGCTCCCCATGCTCAAGGTCTACCCTGCAGGATACCAAAGCCAGAGGGTGTTGGGGAAGACCTTGAACAGGACTGCCAGGCCTCCCTGGGCCAAGACCTGAGCTCTGCCTGGCCATGGCAACCCCATGCGAGGCCTCAGCCTGCCCCCGTCTCATGGGGGACGCCAGTATTGCCTTGGAAGTCAAGTTAGGTAAGCAAGGACAGGCAGAGTTCCCAGGAGGGGCTGTGTGAAGCTGGGGCGGCCGAGGGCTTTGCCCTTTAGGAGTTTCAGCTATCTGGGTCCTCGTCGAGACCCTCACACCATCCCCTGACACCCAACCCTAGGGACAAGTCCTCCTCGCATAAATTCGACCCTCACACTCACCCTACCCAAAGCTCTGAGGTGAGGGGCCTGAGGATGGGGGAAGACCCTTCAGGAAAAGGTCCTTGGGGCAGGGAGCTTTGAGCTGGGCCTTACAGCACCCAGAGGGGAAGGTGAGAGGCCCTCTCAAAAAGCCTGCCAGGGAACTCAGGAGGGACATGGATGTAGTGGTGGGAATGTTCTGGAAGACAGCAGATACCCTCACACTTACCATTGGAGCTGAGCGAGGCCAGGTCCACACGCCAGGAAGTAGATGTGCATGCGCTAGGTACTTTGGCTCCAGCCACGGTGTGCAGGGAGCAGAGGCTGCCCCTGGAGCTCCAACCAGCTCTGCACCGAGACGGCCCCTGAGGCTGCAGGGAGCAGGTGTGGACAGAACTCAGCTGGCGGAGGGGGCTAGCCAGCGAGGAAGGCCAGGGCCCCTCCCCAACCTGGACGGGGCTTGAGAGGGAGGCAGGGACCAGGATGGGTGGGGCTCGAAACCCAGGCCTAGCAGCCCCCTGAACCCCATGGGGCCAAGATGACTCACTAGAGACCATGGGGATTCCTAGGAAACCAGGCAAGAGGACAGCACGTGCCTGAACTCAGCGGAGAGGACTCTGACGAAGGGAGTCCCCCAAGCTTGGTGTCCACTGGACCCAACCACTCAGGGAAGGGCTGGTCTCGACTCTGCCACTAAGAGCCACGGCTGTGACAGAGCGCTTCTGTCTTCTTTGAGCAGAGCAGGGACGACTGCATCTCACAAGGGCCACAGGGAGGTAGGCGGGCTATGTCCAAGGGCAGACGGACCTGGGGCAGCATTGTGTGTGCTCGGGGCAGGAGGGGGACAAGGAGAAAATGCCTCCTTGTGGCCAAAGAAGGGAAGATAATCTCTTCCACCCACCCCACACCAGGCTGTCCCTACTGAGCCCCTAACTCAGCGGCACTGTTCTTACTGCCATCGTGGCTTCCGGCCGAGTGGGTGGAAGCTGACAGAGCCTGGATTCATTGGGAGCAGCGTGCAGGTGACGTGCATGAGACAGAAGGGGTCAGGGAGTGTGGGGGTCGTGGTGGACAGGCTTGGAGCCGCTGACAGGGTACCTGCCCTGGCCATGGGCAGACTGTGCTGGTCCCCTCTGCCAGATGTGGCCTCCAATTCATAGGTACCTGCGTTTTAGGCCAGAACTGGAGCCAGACTCCCCTTGGGGATGGGGGACACAGTGGGATAGGACACAGACCACCCAGACATCACTTGTGGTCTGGGCTTACTGGCCAGCTAGAGAAATGGACAGGCGTGTCCCTGCTTGAGGGGAGGGCTGGGCCTGGACTACTCAGACCTGCCTCTGTGACAGGCTCATCCCATCCTCCAGTCACACTCTTGAGCTGGGAGCCACCCACCCAGGGAGCTCACCTGAGCCTGTGGCCCCTCCCCCACAGTTAGCACCATAAAAGGGATGCAGAAACGCCAGGCACTGCCCCCAGCTGGCTGTGGCTTTCTGGAGTGGCCGCCATGACCCTGGCTGAGTCAGGATGGGGCTCCCAGGGTGGGATGCCTGGTGGGAACATGGCAGGCATCCTGAGTGCTGGTTCGTCGGGGCTGAGCCCCTCTGCCCAGGGGGCCTTGAGACACCTCCACCGCCCAGCTCTGTGCAGGGAGCCAGGGCCTGGGGCCATGTAGCTTTCTGCTTGAGAAGAGCATCCATCCTAAGGGTCATCACACCTCTGCCCTGGGCTCAAGTGTCCACGATGTGAAAGGGCCAACAGAAAGGAGGGGGCCGTAGACCCCTCAGCAGTCATGGGCCTTGGTGAACAGATGCCCTCAAGGGTGAGAGGGAAGGGCATCTGGGCTGTGTCCCCCTGAAGTCTGTGGTGCCAGGCTCCAGAGGGGTCTCTGGGAGGGAGACTGGCACAAGAGGAACTGTTCCAGAAGTCTTGGGCACCTCCTCTGCAGAGGCGGGCCCAGCTGGAGGCTTAGGGCCCACGTCGTGGGGGCGGGCCTGTGGGCCACATGGGAGCGAGGCTACCTGCTGGGACTGCAAGGGAAGTCTGATGTACAAGCAGTGGCATCAACTGAGCTGGCAGAGCCAACAGTCCCAAGGAATGCTGGAGGCCACGCTGCCAGGGGCTTGGGGCTGGGACAGGGGTCAAAACTAACTCCAGATGGGACAGCACTCACAGGTCCAGAAGGTGGCTCCGAGCTGGCAACACGTGGAAGGGGCTGGGCTACCAGAAGCTGGGGCCTTGCACGGCTGTCGAGCTGGAAGACTGCGCTGGGACGGCAGCAGGCAGATCCGGTGAAGACCGAACTTTTAGCAGCTGGGGACTTGTTGCCAGCTAGGCTTGGCAGTGCCAGGGTGGTGATGGGCAGGGCTGAGGTCCTGGTGTGTCCACAGGGACAGGAGATAGCAAGCTGAGGGGTGGCAGCAAAGATTGGACAGGGCTACCTGGCTGTCCTGCAGGGGGGAGGCGGCAAGCCTTGTGGAAAGGCAGGCAGAGCCCACGCCTCCCTGAGCAGGGGCTGTCTCCAGGGGTCTCTTGCCCCTCAAGGCGCTGGGAGCCCAGGCCCCACTGAGGAGGGGTCAGAAGGAAGGGCCAAGGCCTCAGCACACGTGAGGCTGGCAGAAGCGCCTGGCGTCTGTGCTGTGGGCTCCAAGGTGAAGCCCCAGGCCCTCTGAGAAGGGGGCTTGGGTCTGAGAGGTTTGTACGGTTTGAGGAGATGCAGCCACCAAGCTTGGGGTTCCAGGGATAATAGATAGAAGAGCAGCTAGGGGCTACAGTTAGGGCTTGGAGAGGGGCCTGCCCTGGCCCCATCGCCCTGATCTGAGAAGGAAAAGGGTCCACAGATGCCCTTATCTGATGGCTCTTGCAGAAAGAAGCAAGGGACCCCCTGCCGGCCTTGAAAGCACAGAATAGGCCTCTTAAGGTCCTTCCAGGGGCTCAGGAGATCAGCACCCACTTCCCAGGAGCCCCGGTTCTCATTGTCCCAAGAAGTCACAGGGACCTGGGAGGTAGACCCCTCCAGGACAGAGGCGGGGGGCTGGCCGCGGCTGGGGGTTGTACATCAGGGAGGGGTGGAGAGCTCCGCGGTCCCAGGAGCCTCTGAGTGGGCAGTGGCCAGAATGCCCAGAGTTGGGGTCCCCACAGAGGCAGCAGTGTACTGACTCGTGGAACACGCACCTTCGGTCCAGCACAGGGGTTCGTGTCCAGCTAGAGAGGAGACAGGAGGGGCCTTGCAGCACCGTCCCTGGCCCTAGGGCCGTCCTCATCTCTGGAAGCAGAGAGGGGACCTAGAAGGGCTGCACTGGGCTGGGCTGGGGGCTCCCTCTCTGGGGGTACCTGGACATGGGGTCTAGGGGAGCTGGCCAGGAACAACAGCCAGTAGCCATTGTCTGCCGGCTGGGGCTTCCCGGCGGCCTTCCTCACAGCCATGCCTGCCCCAGGCCTCCTCAGCTGGGGCAGCAGGCTGGGCTGAGGGTTCGGCCCCATGGGCTGGAAGCACCCCCGTCTCTAGCAAGGCAGCTGCGGGGGGAGAGGAGACACAGCCAGTCACGTCCGAGGTGGGCCCTCCTCCCAGCATGGGGGGTTGGAGGAGACCCAGCCTGCTCAACCCAGACCCCTCAGTGAGAACAAGCCAGGGGAAGAGGCACCTGGAGCTCGCCAAGGGGGTGGGGGTCTTGATGACCACCCCAGACACAGCCCTCCCCACCCCCCAACTCCCCTCCTCTCCCAAGACACCGCTCCTACTCGCCTTCTCGTAGGCTTAACTCCATCCACAAAGCCGGCTGCTGGTCCTCAGCCTTTTGTTCCGGGCTGGGGCGCCAGGTGGGGCATCCAGGAGGCTGGGCCCCACCCAAGCTGGAGCCGCACCTGAGCCCCATCCAACTAACTTAGGGCAAGAGATGCACTTGTGGGCCCAGCAAGGCCTCTCGCAGCAGGGCGGAGCCCAGCTGAGGGCAGGTCTGGGTAGGCCGATGGGGGCTGAGCAGAGCCATGTGCGAGGGGTCGCACCCCGCCCAGGGGGCCCAGCACCCTCAGAACCAGCTCTGGGTCTTGACGCTGTCCAGGCCTGCTGTTTCCCCATCTGTCACCTGATGGGAGCGGCATGGTGGTGGTTACTCAAAACACCCAACTCAGGATCATCTTGGGAGTTTGATTAAAACCCAGATTCCTGGGCTCTGCCTAAGACCTTTTTTTTTTTTTTTTCTTTGAGACAGAGTCTGTGTTGCCTGGGCTAGAGTGCCGTGGCGTCATCCTAGCTCACAGCAACTTCAAACTCCTGGGCTCAAGCGATCCGCCTGCCTCAGCCTCTCGAGTAGCTGGGACCACAGGCATGCGCCACCATGCCCGGCTAATTTTTTCTATATATTTTTAGTTGTCCGATTAACTTCTTTCTATTTTTTAGTAGAGACGGGGTCTTGCTCTTGCTCAGGCTGGTTTCGAACTCCTGAGCTCAAACAATCCGCCCGCCTCGGCCTCCCAGAGTGCTAGGATTACAGGCGTGAGCCACCGCACCGCGCCTGGCCCTAAGACCATTCTTGAAACCATTTCCAGGTGGTTCTGTCTGAGAAGCCCTGCCTGGCCCGGTCCAGCCCAGGAGACTCAGATGGTTACAGGGGACTTGGGGGACCAGAAGAGCCACATTCAACCAAGACAGAGGCGGGAACATCCTTGAGGGGCGGGGGCCCTGCAGAGCTCCCATACTGCTTCTTGCCCTCAGAGCTCCTTTGCCCCCAGCAGGGTTAGTGAAAAGCTGAGGGGTGGTGCCCAGGGTAGGGCCCTGCTACCCACAGGCAAGGAGTGGCAGAGTTCGGTTCCTGCCCCACAGCCCAGGCTGGGCTCCTCCCTATGCCTAGAACCTCCTGGCAGGGCGAGGTCTCTCCCCTCCTGGGTGGGGCTCCTGGGACAGAGCTGTCTCCTGGGGGCAGCCACCTCCCTCCAGCATGTCCGGGGCCACCGCACCGCTACGGACCCCCTGGGCCACAGCCATTGGCATGCCTCATGCCTGCAACGGAGAGCAGGGCCTGGAAAAGGGTGAAAGCGTTTTCTGTCCCTTCAAACCCCTCATCCTTTCCGAGAACTAAAACCTGCATCCCTGCCTCAGGCCAGTGGTCGGGAGGGGCAGGGAACGTCCTTTGTGTCACAGGAGATGGCTCGAGGGGATCATCCTGGTGTCTTGCTGAAGATGAGATGACTCGGGAGGAACCTTTAAAAGCTCCGCACTTCTGCTCAGAGGCAGGACGTTGGTACTTGGAGACAGGAGTCTGCCAGCCTCCTCATTTGCCCGAAAATTAATAAATTCCTCTTTCCTTCTCCTCAAACCACTTGTCCTCGTTCTTCTGTGGCCTCGAGCACAAGTGCTGAACTCTCAGTAACAAGCCGGTGTGTGGCAGGGGCACAGGTTATGTGAGGGAGCGGGGAAGGATGGAAAGAGGGCCCAAGCCAGTGTGGCGGTAATGGGCTGCCCAGAGCTCGGGAAGCCAGGCTGCGTGGCTCTCCCTCTGTGGCAGTTCTCTCCTCCCCATGGGAGCAGCCGCAAGTGACTCCAACTCTGCCCTTCAGTGCTCTGTAAACACGTGGCCCATGCCCTATTCTTCAGGTTGTGGGTTTGAGCGAGCTAGATATGACACTGGACTTGAAGCCAGGCTTCCCAGCCCCACCCATGTCCCTTTTAGTTCCTGGAGCTCCAGCCCCACCCTCCCTCCAGCCAGAGATTCCTACTCACTCTGCTTGGCGTGTGTTCTCGCTACTTCCTATTAATACTTGTCTTCAAGGCCCTGCGTGGGCATCACCTCTTCTGGTACCCAAGGACACCTCCCTCCAGTTTCCATAGTATCCCTCCCCCCAGCTTGTCACTGCAGGGGCCAGAGTGTGCTGTGGTGGCCTGTCCCCTCACAGGCCAGGTAACTCTTCTCACACAGTGTACAGCACTTCAAACCCTGGCCTAGTGCAAGGCTAGGCTGGTACAGGAGGGTAGTGTGGGCCCACCTAGATGCTGGGTAGACCTAACGAGCCCTTGAGGACTGGCCCCTGCCCACACGGAGTGGGAAACCAGACCCAGGCAGCCACCCCAGCTACCCTGAGAACGAACCTCTGTGGTAACAGAGCCCAGCAAGGGCAGGGTCTTTGGAGGGGCTGCCAGTGGCTCACCAGCTAAGGTCATTGGGATGTACGGTCACCAGCATGAGGGGGTGACAGTTCCAGCCAGACTGCGAAGGGCATGTTTTTGGTCCTGGGAGAGGGGCAAGTGCCAGCGTCTGGTGACCAGCACTTCTCACTGGGCAGCAGGCCACTGACCAACCCCCACCAGGACCTGTGGGCCACAGCCAGCCAGCACAGCAGTGCTCGAGACGCTTCACACCTTCCAAGCTGGGACCGGGAAAGGCCAGGCACACATTGACGAAGGATTAAACCACCCCCCACAAACACAGCCAGCCTCCATTCCAAAAACAACCCAGATGCTTTAATGGCCTGCCTCCAGGGCCCACAGGCCAGCACTCTGCAGGAAGGTGGTCCACAGCAGGCCTGCCAGGCTCTGGCTTCGGGAGTGCCACAGTCTGTAGTCCTGGTCTTCAGAGACCTCCTAGGACGGAGCTGCCACTCAGCCTGCCTGCTTCAGTCCCTGAGTCCCTGCAGCTGCCAGGCTTCCAGAAACACGAGTTTCCAGAAATAGTGCATGGGGCAGCAGAGGCAGCTCAGGGAAGTCACTGATGTCGATTCGGGACAGGCTTGGGGCTTCCAGGGGTGGCAGCAACAGGCCCAGAATAAGGATGCCAGCCCCAGGCCTGTCCCCTACCAGCAGCAGGGATGAGGAGTAGGGACAGCAGGCTCCCTCAGGGAGCTCCAGGCTGGGGCAGAGCGGGGTGGGTGGTGACTCCTGGAAGTGTGAGTCATACCCACTGGACAATGTACCACTCTGAGACAGCAAGTCCTGTGATACATAAGGACTCTACAGGAAGAGAAGTTCTGCTTGCCTCAGCTTCCTATCCCAGCCCCGTCCGAGGGAGGAAGCAGAGACCAAACCGTAATGGGTGTGTCAGGCATCGTCCCCACAACAACCCCGTGAGGTAGGCTGCGTTGTCCTATTCTACAAATGGGGAATGAGGGCTCGACAGGGGGTAGGTGTCTTGCCCAGATGTGTCTGGCTCCAAAGCCCATGTGTTTTCTCTAGGAAAAAATAGGAAGTGGTCCTATCTAATAAAGACCCTCAAGATGAAAGCTCAGGGGCTCTCGGCCCAGCCTGAGCAGGCCCAGGGTAAAAGCTGGGGACCCTCCAAGGTAGTTGCCCTAGCCCCGGCATTCACTCCTGGCCCAGGACTAGACAGGCAGAAGGGAGGGGTAGAGTGAGCCCCAGACAGCTGCCCAAATAACGCCAGCCACCAGGGCTACAGGTGATGGCTCTGGCCACCCAGCAGCTGTGGGCAGGGAGAGGGCCGGTCTGGTCCTGAGGCCTTGTGGCCCCAAGTGGGCAGTGCCAGGCCATTGAGCCATGCAGTTTCCAGCAGGCCACGGAAGCGGGCCCTCAGCATGGGGCCAGGTGGGCTGGCGCTGGCAGCAGGGGCAGGCGAGGCACCACCGGACCCTCCCCTGGCAGTTGCCTCTGCTTTCTCTGGGCCAGGGGTTGGTGGCTTCTTCCCTGGCTTCCTGACCTTGGGGGTCAGTGACTTCCGAGCCAGGGCTAGGCTCTCTGGCTCATCTCTGGCCATGGTGGGTTCGGAGGGGGACACAGCTCCAGCCTCAGTGTCAAAGTCACCTGGAAAATGAACAAATAGTCAGGCTACAGACCCCACAGCCTCAGGTCTCACCTCCTGGCCTCCAGAGCTATCCAGAACAGTGGTTCTGCTCTGCCCCAGGCCAGCACGGCACCAGCAAGGTCGCAGATATCCCAACTCTTCCCCATATGTGCCCACTGGCCAGACCATCCAAGCCAAAAAGGTGTTTCTCCCTAGGTGACACCAGAACTCTATCTGATGAGGGCACTGCTGAGGCAAGGCTGTTTGGATACAAGGATGAGAGGGAAGGAGCCCAGCAGGCCAGGAACCATTGGCCTGGTCTAAAGCCCCAGTGTACAAGCGGGGAAACTGAGGCATAGAGAGAGGGCCCTGCCATACATGAGCCACCACCTTTCTGCATGCCTCCTGCAGACATGAAGCAAGAGCCAGAGCCCAGCGGGGCAGGGCCAGCCCTGAAAGCGCCGCCTGGAGGGAGGTGGTGGAGGGCACAGAGGAGGGACCCAGAGCACTCCTCCTGCGGAGGGAGAGCACTTGCACCCATGAGAAATGAAGGCAGAAGTAACTGGGGCACCCACAGGAGGGTGGCCTCCAAGGATGGGGGGAGGAAGTGGGACAGGGGCACCAAACTCTAGCCAGTGGCAGGACGCTGGGCCCCAGTCACTTCTTACCAGGCCCCGGACTCTTGCAGGCTGGAGTCAGAGCAGGCGGGGACTGTGTGGGGTGCCTGGGCTCCACTGCCTACGAGGCAGACCAGGAAAGGCAGACACGACCTTCTCTGGGCCCCTGACAGCCCAAGTGACAGGGATAGGGCTGGGCTGAGGAGCTCTGGGGGATGCAGGACACCCACCTGCACTCCCTCTCACTCAGAAACAAAACACCCGCACCTGCATTTTCTTTGCACCCCCTTGAGGTATCTGCCCCAAATTCCTAAGTCTTCAGGCATCGGGAGTGCTGGTCAGCCAGAAGCCAAGCCCCACACCTGCACCTCACTGCCCGGAGCCCCGCACCCTGACCTCAAGCCTTGACTAGGTAAGGCCCAGGGCAGGGCTGCCAGGATGTGGTTGGGACTGGGAGCAGTTTCTACAGGGAGACAGCCCAGACAGGGGCTGTATGGTGGGAACGTGGGGACAGAAGGGAGAGAGAGACCACAGAGGGGACCTCAGTGCCAGGTGTACTGATGCAATGACAGAAACCACCTGACAGAGAGGCAATGACAGAAACCACCTGATCCCATCACCAGCGTCCTGGCTGAGGAAGTGTGATTGTACGCACCTTACAACACTGAGGTTGTGTGGTCCTCCCGGACATAAAAAGAAAAAACCCAAATAGGTTGGAGAAAAATAAGCACTAGACATCATTTAGTAGAGACAAAGCAAACCACAAAAGTGTTCTGACCTAGGAGCACACTTCTGTGTAAGTTAAGCGCCCAGAGGGCTGAAAAAGTACACATTCAAAAGGCAGCGGTGTATGGAGTGGGAGGGTGGGGCCCTTCGCTGAGACGGGAAAGACTGGGGGAGGGGGGAGTAAGCTCAGGGGAAGCTCGGGAACGTGATTTAGGATGAGCTCGGTGTGGCGGAGACACCCAGGTGCAAGAGTCCGGCAAGCTGTGGGTTATCTGGGGCTAGAGCTCAGACGAGGAGAGGCTGGGCTGGACACAGACAGGAGGAAGTGACCTTAGACAGAAACGGGGCCTGGCCAGAGCCCCAGGAACACCAAGGGAGAAGCCTGCGCCAAAGACAGGGAAGGCACAGGCAGAGGCGGAGGGAACGCAGGAAGGCGGAGCACCAGGGAAGGCTGAGACGGAGCTCCCAGGGGTCAGAGCAGCAGGCTGTTTGGAAGCCTACAAAGGATTCGATGAAGGCGCTCACTGATGCCTGGGGGGACACATGGGTCCTTAAAGCCCACCTGGGAAGGCCAGCCCCCACTGCCCAGGAAGGAGTTCTTAGAACCATTCAGCCCCGGCTGCGACCCATTCACACTGCGCACACACCTGTCACTCGCTCACACAGCTCCGGTGGCTACTGGGGCTGCCCCATGCTCACCCAGCTGGCGGCGTACACAGTCGCGCCACTGCAGGCCCAGCAGGTCAGGGTAGATGTCGGGCAGCTGGCGCAGCGCCAGCAACTTCAGCATGCGTGAGGTGCAGCCGTGCAGGGCCCGCTCCCGCAGGGCCCGCTCCTCCGACAGCGTGGTGGGCCGCAGCTCCACGCGATGCTCCTGCAGCACGTGGTCCACGGAAGCAGGTGGCAGCCGCGGGAAGAGCCGCTCCTTCACCAGGTGGATGGGCACGAAGATGGCGCCGGCCCGCACCACATGGGGGAAGGGGCACCACTGTGTGTACACGAAGCTCTGCAGCTGGGACAGCAGCTTGCTTAGCAGCCCCTGTACACCCTGGCAGTCTTGCCACGCAGCCTGGCCCCAAGGCCCAGCTGTCTCAAGCCATTCGCGCAGCTTCTCCGGTGGGGAGTGGGCCACTGAGCCTGAGATGGCATCACACAGGGATGCGTGCAGCCCCGTAAAGTGCTGCTCTGGGGAGTCTGCTGGGGCAGGTGTAGATGCTGGAGCGGGGCCTGCAACTGGAGCAGGAGCTGGAGCTGGAACTGGAACTGGAGCAGGAGCTGGAGCTGGAGCCAGAGCCGGGGATGGAGCTGGGGCAGGGGTGGGGACAGGGGAAGCCACAGCTACTGGAGGGCTGGGCAGTGCCAGGTTGAAGCAGGCCACAGGCAAGGGCTGAGTGAGAATCTGTAGTCCAATTGGTACAGATGTGGGAGTGGGGGCGGGCTGTGCAGGGGCAGAGGCAGGGGCCGAAGTGGGTGTGGATGGGACCACGGCTGCAGGCAAGGGTGCCGGTCGGAGGATCTTGAACTTTCGGAACATGAAGGCCACAGAGCTATGGAAGTTGGTCCTTGGCATGGCCTCTGTGGTCGCTGGCACCCTAGGCAACTCCAGGGCTTCTGTGACTATCTTTTTCAGGCCTGGAAGATCTGACACTGTGTTCCTCACATCTGGCACATCCATGGCTTCAGCGGGCTTGGCAGGTACCCCAGGACTAGGGACCTTGACTGGAGAAGCCTCTGCTGTGGGCTTCCTCACACTCAAGTCCAGGGCCACCTCCTCCTTACGAGAGCAGTGAGCCCCTGCGGGGCCCTCCTGGGCAGGCAGGGTCCCCCTGCAGCCTTTGTCATGGCTCTCACTGGAGGCTAGAGCTGAGTCAGGCTCAGCCATGGCCTCGGGTGCCTGCACATCTAGATAGTCACGATAGGGGGCCAGGCTGAAGACGTTGTCGATAACAGGCATCGGTGGAGAGCTGGGTGGCCTCGCACCCTCCTTCTGTGGAAGAGAATGGCGTTCCTGGGCACAGGGGGGAAGTGCCGGCGGGGTATGGGGAACCGGACTGTCCCTGATGACAATGGGAGCCCCAGGGTGCTCATTAAGCCGGGGCTGCAGCTGCTCTTTCCTGCAGCTAGGCAGCCACGTCTTCTCTCCGGCTTCCTGGGCCGGCTTCTCTGAGGCCCTCACAGGCTCCAAACATGGCTCGCTGGCTGGCAAAGGCTGGCACATCCGCTGGAAGGCACCAGGCTGTGGCACACCCTGCATGCTGTTCTGGGAAGGTGGTGTCCCTCCAAGTCCTGGGGATGCTCCATAGAGAGAGAGGTCATCCCGGGCATAAGGAAAACTCAGGGTCTGGGGGGCAAAGTCCAGTGGGCACCGTGGAGCAAGAGGTGGCTCCAGCTTGAGGCCTGGTGATGGTGCTGGGAGGGGGGCGGAGGGATAGGAATAAGTGTCCAGCCCCACTGGGGGCATGTAGGGTGTCTGGGCTGCCTGCTGCCTCAGGTAGGGGCTACCAAGCCCACCGGCCTGGTACCCAGCGCCCTTGTGGGCTCCCAGGGGCTGCAGTGGGAGCACTGAGCTGTAGTTGCCCTGCTTCTCTGGGTGGCGACAGGCTGGAGGGCAAGGCAGGGCCTGCGGAGGTGGGGGCAGTGGGTAGTGGGTGGGCATGACTTCCTGGCATGGTGGCCCCAAGGGCTGGGCTGGCTGGGTCCAAGGACTGGAGGGTCCCTTGGACACTGCTTGTTTGGGGTCCCCAGAGTAAGGACCTGTGTACTTGGAGGCCAGGAAACCTGTGCTGTGGATGGTCCGATACTTCTCCAAGAATGCTTGGCATGGAGAGAAGCTCACCGAGGAGTCTTTGCTGGACCCTTCAGCTGGCACCCCATGCAAGAAGGTGCCATCCAGGGACTGGCCCTTGACAGGAGCCGGGGCCAGAGAACAGGGTGGGTCAGCTGAGGGCAACAGAGGCCCAGTCACCAGTGTCCAGTCAATGTCCAGTGGCCTCTTTGCTGCCCCTTCCCCCAAGCAAGTCGAGAGCCCATAACACAGAGGGTTTCGGTAGACAGGTTTGGGTGCTGCCAGTGGTGGACCTGGGTAGGAATGAGCCTGGGGACTGAAGGGCAGGAGCTCAACAGGGCTGGAGTCCTGCATCTTCTCAGGGCCTTCTGCTGGCGAGTGGTAGAGCAGGCAGTTGGTCAGCAGGCTGTCTGTCCGAAGTGGAGGTCCTGCCATGCCAGGGGGGTACAAGGGTGGGTATGGGGTCCAGGATGCCATCCGCTCAGACCCTGCCTTGGGAGTACCCGCCACGGGACAGGAGAAGTAGGCTTCCTTATAGCTGCAGCGGTCCTGGCTTCCAGCAGCGGGGAGCAGGCTGTGCCCAGACCCCGAGTCTGCCTCCAGGCGGGGCAGCTTGCCATACATCACAGGCCCCAGGGTCCCCAGCGGCCGCTTCTCCGCCATTGCTGTGAAGGCTTCAAGCCCTTCCAGGTCCCTGCTACTCAACTGCCGACCTGGGAGAGGGAGAAAGGCAGGGCTGTCAGAAACACGGGCTACACGCAACCAATGAAGGACTGCTGCGCTCACTGCCACACGTGAGAACCTAGCGCTGAACTGAGGCTGAGTGAAAACCCGGCGTGCACGCACCATAGAACCGGGGAGCTTCCAACCCTACCTGTTGAGCCGCAGAAGCTTCGTTTAGTGGATTCTTCTACACACACCCCACCTCGCTCCAGGAGCCCCTCCTGTTCCATCCCCCCACACACAACTGCCAAGACCCCTTCTCCTCGGGGCTTCAGATTTGTTGGGCACAGCATGAGGCTCACCTGGCGAGGCTTACCCTGCCGCCCCGTGCAGGGGACCGGCGTGTCCCAGGTCCCTAACGAGGGAGACGCGAGGAGAAGCAGGACGCCTGCCTCCCGCTACAGGCTCCTGTGGAAACACGCCCACTGCAGCCAAGACTTGGGGTCTGGGTATTGTCTACAGATTCTCAGATTTCTTGTGACACTGCCCTGACCTGCCGGTCTCATGAAAAAATGGTAGAGCCCTACGTCAAACTCAGGTCCCTGCGCCAGGGGCCAAACGCTGCGATACCGGGCTCGGCTCTCTGGAGGGCAGGCCCGCCATAGGCGACGGGGGGCGTGGTGGGTGCAAGCCACGCCCCTCGGCAGGAGGGTCAGGGCTGTCCGGCAGGTGGCGCTGTGGTGCCGGCGGGAAGGCCCCAGAGGGGAGCCGTGTTTATGCCCAGCCATGAAACCGCACAAGGCTACTCCAAGACACATGGGGCAAGACAGCACCAGGGGATGGGGCGTGTGTGTGTGTGTGTGTGTGAGAGAGAGAAAGTCCAGGGAAGGAGGCCCCAGTGCTAGCTGGCAACTACTCCCGTTGTGTTGACTGAAAAACTAAGCGCCAATAAAGACTAAGACCCTAAGGCAAAACCAAGGATGGGGACCCAGGCCCAGAGAGGTCAAGCATGGGTTTCCTCAGAACAGCAGGCACCTAATGACCCATGACAGGCCCCATCTGGGGCCACACTGACCTGTCCCCCAGCACCCTGCTCCCTGAAACTCTCAGTGGCTTAGAAAGGATTGATCAACTCAAGCATCACAGGTTTCTGGTCCCTTCTGGCTGGTGGCCAATGACAGCCACAGACTCAGAGCTAGACCAGTACATTTTGGGCACAGGAAAGGCAAGGGTAGCATGAGAATGAACGCCCACTCCCAACCCAGCCTGATGCACCAAGGAAGCCAGGCAGGACTCTCAGAGAGAAAGGTGATTCATCTCCCAGACAGAATCCGACACATCAGGCCAGCCCGGAGAAGACAGGAGGGTCATCAGGACACAGGTGACAGTACCAATAGCAGTGTCCTATGACAGGGACCCGCATCCTGGGGGAAAGGCCCCACCTCACTCCCCAGCAATGTTGTAAGGAGTCCAACGGTTTTGGGGGTGCCGAGCCCTGCCCGGGAAGGCTCTGGGTTAATTAAGTGCTGGCTCTTGTCTCACCTCCCCCACATGCTCCTTGGGGCCTACTCCATACCACCCCCAGCCCCTAGAGTCCTTCTCTCCTGAGCTCAGCCCAAGAGTGCCCTTTGCCCTGGAGACTTCTTGAGACTGCGCCTGGGACCCAGCCTATAGATACAAAGCCACCTGGGACCCTGAGGAGTCTTTGGGGGAGTCTCCAGGGAGCCAGCAAAGAACGCTGAGGGGTGTGGGGGGGTGACCTTATCTCCTGTCACTAGGAGATGGAGAGCCCAGTATACACTGCCTCAAGTGAGGCCCCTCCCCTATTGGAGACTAGCCAAAATGTAGGTGCCTCTTTCACTGACCCACACACTGAGGGGCCGGCTAGCACTTGGAGAGGGCGGAGCCCAGGGAGCAGGCTCACATCACCCCTGGGGGCGGTTCTGTTGGTCCTCCCAGCGAGGACCCAGGGCAGGGTCCAGAAGAGCCCACCAAGCCTGCCCCACGCAACAGGGAAAACAAACAGCTCCGTGGCCCAGTTCCCACTTCCACCTACTTGGGGCCTCGGAACGGACGCTGGGAGAGACCAGGAAGAACGTGGTTCCTGCCCAGCGGCAGCCAGCACCTGGCCTCTCCTGGAGGGCTGGACCCGACCAGCGCCGGTGTCCTCACACCTCCCAACCCCCCAGCGGAGGCTCTGGGCTCTCCAAAGCTACAGCCCAGCCTGGGGCAGCCCAATCTCCACTGGAGGAGGAAGGGTCCCAGGAGCGGCCTCCGCCCCCCTTCCCCTACCCGCCCTGCCCGCAACTCTCGTGCCCTGGGCTCATGGCCCGCCTCGTTTTGGGGCTGCCGCGCACTGGACCCTGCGGGCTTCCGGGTGTCCCCGAGCCCCTCCCGGCGGCTCTGGGGCGCACGTGCACCCCAGCAGGCTGACACACAGGCCGCCGCCACGCATGCAAACCCATGCCTGCACGTACGTGCATGGCCCACATCTGCACGCACGCCACTCCAGAATTGCGACTCCTTTCGCTCGGGCCCAGGCACATGTGTGCACGCAGGCGGCCCCGCGCACCCACCCACCCGCAGACGGACGCCCGCAGGCGGCGGAAGGTCCCGGAGCAGGGGCCCGCCTGGCTGCAGAGTACGGGCAGCCACCGCCTCGGGGCGATCCCGCCATCCTGGGCTGAGGCCAGATGGTGAGTCAAGCGGTGGCGAGGAAACCGCAGGGCCGTCCCGTCCCAGCAGGGCGCGTCCAGGGCCCGCGGCGCCTCAGCGCCCGCCGCCCCAGTCCCGCGTCCCCGCCCCCGCAATCCTCGTGAGCCGGGCCCCGCGGGAGGCCCGAGGGCTCGGCCCGCGCTCCTATCGCCAGATCGGGCGCCCGAGCCATGCCGGAGCCCCAGCGCGCCACCAGGCCCCGGGAGCTTCGAAGTCCGAGGCCAGTCAGTGCCACGGCGCGACCCCCGCCCTGGCTGCACAAGCCGCAGCACCTCGGCCAGGCCCGGCACTCTCCATCCCCGGGCCAGCCGGCAGGGGCGCCCTGGGGCAGCGCCACCCGCCCCTTCCCCATGCGCCGCCCGCAAACTCGGCCCAAGTTTCCGCGCCCGCCCAGCGGGCGAGCTCGTACCTGCAGGGCGCCGGGCTTCCCGCCGCCGCTCCCCGGGGCCGCAGCCGCGACCGCATCCTCCAGCGCCGCCCAGGCCGCGGGTCCTTGTCTGGCCGGGCCCTGCGCGGGAAGTCGCAGTGAGCGCCAAGCCCGGAGCCACCCTCCTCGCTGCCGTTCGCGCCGCCGCCGGGCGCCGTCTGCGGTCCCGGGCGGGGCGGGCTGGGGGCGGGGCGGGGGCGGGGCGGCCCGCGGGGTGGGGGCAGAGCCGGGCCGCGCCTCTGGGACCGGCCCTCCCCTGGGCCCGTAGGGCGGAGGGCCTGCGTGGGCCAGCTCTCCCGGCACAGCGGTGCTGCGTACCCGCCGCGCTCCGCGAACCTGTGCAGTCACTCCGTTAGATCAGTCATTCACTGCCACTTTCTAGCTGTGTGACCTTGTGCCTGCCACTCGACCCCCTGAGCTACAGTTTCCTTATGTGTAACGATGGAATTCTGTCTTCCTCTCAGTGCTGGTGTTGTAAAACATACGAGAGGTTGTACTAAAATATATGGCACCCAGTAGTGGATTGACTCCCTTGTCCTGCACTGGTTGTATCAAGGGGCTGTAGAAGGGCTCGTTATTTTTTCCCCTCACTTCGGTGTAGTCAGCCAGGGCAAATTCCAGACAAATGTATCTCAACCCCTGTTAGGGCCCGGCAGCTGTCTGAAGAAGGAGTGATGTCCCCATCCCCGGAACAGGCCAGAAGTGAGAGAGAGGGGGCCCGTTGCTAGGTGGTCTCACTGGTTATCTCGGAACCTTTGCCGCAAATCTCGGGCAGTGAGACAGGCCTGAGCACGTGCAGCCCCGGAGGCCGGTGGGGGTGGAGCATTCCCAGGCCGGATGGTGTGTTGCAAAGAGGGGCTGGAGGGTGGAAAGGCTGCCCCTGTTTGCCCTGTTTCTCTGGCCATCTGACTGTGGATGAGGGCCCCTCAGTGCTACTAGTTTTCCTGAAGGAATCTAGTCCCTTTAAGTTCCTGGGCTGCCTGAGGGCTGGGGACAGGTGTGTGCAGTGGGGGAGGGAAGGACAGGTGGACATGCCAAAGGTCAGAGTAAGTTCATGGGGCAAAACCACCCAGGCCACCTCCTCAGATCCCAAAGGTCAGGGCTGCCTGAGTCAGAGAAGAGCAGAACTGAGGCTGCAGGTTCCAAGAGTCGAGAGCAGCTGGAGCTGAAGAGGAGGGGCTGGACACTGCAGGTAGGAAGAGGAAGAGGAAGTGAGGTCACCTAGGGAGAGGGGGGAGAGTGTCACTCCAATTAGAGCTGGAAGAACCTTAAAGTCTGGAAATATTTGGGGAGAAGAGACCCAGAAAGGGATGGGGCTTTCCTAGGGTCACACAGCAAGCTAGGACACAAACCCAAATCTCCTGGTTCCCAGGCTGGGGAATCTTCCTGCAGCCACACCTTAGCATCAGGAAAATGCATTCGTGTGCTGACAGCTAGGGGTCATGCCAAGCCTCACAGCCTGAACCCCAGCCTGCAGCCCTGTGGGTCACAGGCATTCTTCCCCACTTTTCCTGCTCACCAACTCCGCCCCCTCTGCCGCTCCTCCCTGGCATAGCTCCCATCCCCCACCCTGGGGGGGGAAGGAAGGAGAGCCGTGTTCTTAGCTCTTGGGGTCTAGGACTCTCAACCTGCATACTCAGGTGTGCCTGGTGGTCTCTCCAATATCTCCGAGCCCAAGTGGGACCCACCCAGGCCAAGGTGAGTCTGCTGAGACCCTAGGAACCAACTAAGATTCTGCAGCCCCTGACTCTCATGTCGATTCAGGGACACCTGGCAAAGACAGCACCCCCATTAATCAGTATCTTGTCCATTCTTTTTTTGGCATCACTAAACAGCCTGGACTACCAAAGAAAGGACACAGTATGGGAGCTACTTTGTAACTTTCTGAGCCTCAAATTTCCTCCTTGCACAATGGGAGCAGTGAGAGACTGGCCTATTGACAGTGTGAGTGTTGAGCAACATCAGTGTGGGAAATTGCTGGTGGGCTGCAGAGAGCTCTGTAGTGTCCGTGACCTGTGAGCTCCTCAAGGCTCTGACCTTGCCTTTTTCCTTTACCAGAAAGGCAATGTCCATACAAGGGGACTGTCTTGGGAGCCCCTGCATGTTTTTCTTAGGGCTGTGGTCTTGAGAGAAGAGGTGTATCAATTGGAAGGAAGAGTGTGCATAAAAGCAGAGAGGGGAACAGTCTGTTCTATGTGGGCCTCATGGGTGGAGTTAACAAATAAGTAGTGTAGGAGAGGAGGTTTCTCCCCACCCCCACCCCACAGGGTCTGCACAGGCTCCACGTGGGGCACACACACACTCCTCTGCCGCACTGGAGACACTGATTACTTATCCTGGCTCTCTGGGACAGTGAAGTAAGAGGTCAGCTCTCTGAACCTCAGCTGGTTATGTTATGGTTATTAATAACAATGTAGCTCCCTCTAATGAGGCCACAGGCCACACCTGCTATTTACAAATCTCTTTCCTTCCTCAGAGGAGCTCCTTCACCCCAGAGGAGGGAGAGGTGGAACTGGCAGCTACTCTGCAGGCAGAAAAACAGAGATGTGTGGCACCTTTCCCTTAGACACACAGCAATGCTCCCCTCCGTCCTTTCAGACCTAACTATAGACATTGCCTCCTACAGGGAGGCTCCCCAGACTGCTATTGCTGCACTCTCTGACCTCTCTACTTCCTCATCCCTCCCTCTCCCCAACCAGAAGAGGAACATCTCAGCGGTTGGGCACGCAAGGAGCTCCTACTTGGAGCTTGGCCCTATGCCAGCCATTTAATAGATAATTGTCTCATTTACTTCTTCCACCCATATGAGGTAGGAGTTTGAGAAACAAGCAAACAGGTTTGACCCACTGAGCTGTGTGACTTAGGCAAGCCCCTTCAACTCTCAGTTTGCTCATCAAATGGGCACGGTTACATGTTACAAGGCTCCAGTGGCTTCACAGCCAACCAATGGTAGCCCTAGAGGAGGAGGGGTGAGGCCACTTGTCCCCATAGCTAAGAAATAGAGATGCTGGGGTTTCCCTCCCCAGGACTATGTGACTCCCAACCCTTCTGAGGGAAGGCTCAGACACAATTGGTGGTCAGAAACCCTCTGCCACCTAAGCAGGCCGAGCCTGAAGTTGGGCTGCGTTGCTGGCCATCAGCCTGAGCTCGGCCTGTCTTAGGGAGGCTGGGCTGGATAGGACCTGGCGGTGGGGACAGGGTCATGGGATCTGATTGGGGTGAGGTGAGCCACTTTCCAAAAGTGTGCTGCCACACCAGAGCTCCCCTCTGCAGGGAGGCGGGTGGCAGTAGCCTGCTGCCCTACCAGGGTGAGTGGGCGATGGGAGCCTCCCAAACTCCGAAGGAGCCCCACCCCTGCTCCAGAGGAGATCACAGTTGCTCAGAGGGGAATCCTGAAGACCGAGAAAGGGGAATGGGCTTTCATGGGCACCTCTGGAGGACTGCATCTGCCGGCCTATTGGGTAGGAATAAAAGCCCATTCACAAAAATTTAGGGACCCCCTGCAGGGAGGGGTCACTCTCTGCCAGCCAGGGTGGACTGATCTTCCTTCCCTCCTTCCTATCCTTCCTTCCACCAAATACTGAGGCTCCCCAGGCTTTATGCTGGCATGGAGGGTGCAGCAGTGGCTGGGCCCCAGCTGCTGTCTCCCAGTGCAGTGACAGAGACAGACTTAAACAGACCGTGCACTCCAGTGCGACGGGTGCTTATGCAGCGCTAGGGCTGCCACAGCAGGAGAGAGGCCTCGGGAATAACGCTGCTGGGCCTTGGGTTGGGGGAGCAGGGAACTGTGATGTCCCTCATTCTGGCTATGCCAGAGTGCAGCCACTGGCGGCTTCGCGTGGAAGCAGTGGGAGATATTCCCTTCAGAGCCCTCCGGAGAAGTCTTTTCAATGCCCGTATCTGACCCTGTCACCCCCAGCGTGGAGTCTCCTGTGGCTCCTCAGTGCCCCAGGTTCTAGTTCTCCACTCTGGCTTCTGCATGTCTCCAGATTGTCCCTCCCTATCCAGCCACAGTTCCTTGGGGGACATACCTTCACACTTGGGATATGCTCTCCCTCCACCGCAGCCGCTTACCTGGCTTTCTGTACTAATTCCTGTTGGCCTTTAAGGCTTGCCTCAGGAACCCTCCTCCAGGAAGCCTTCCCTGAACTCCAGGCTAGGTTTGGTCGTCTCTTCTGAGGCCCCATAGCGTTCTGAACTTGCCTCCATCCAAGCCTCAGCTCCATGTGCTAAAATTGCTTAGTGACAAGCCTGGCTTCCCTCCTCCACTGAAGAGGTACCTCCTCTAGGGCAGGGCCGGGGCTGCCCTCGGGCTAGGACTCCTGCTCGGCACAGGGTTGAGTCAGGCTGTGGTCTGGATGGAAGGGCTAAAGTGAAGGAGGACTCTGCTCATCTGAGAGGGAAGAAAGGCAGAAAAAGCTACCCAGGCCCAGAGATGAAAGCCTGAAGGAGCCTCTGCTGCCCCAAACTCCTCTGAAACCCCTGCCCTCCCCTCTCAGCCTCTCAGGAGCCACCGTGCCAAGCTTCAGACCCGCAAGGGCCTGCGTCCAGCCCATTTCACTGGGGCACAACTGAGGCCCAGAGGGGGCCCACTGCGTGCCCAGGAGCTCAGGCAGGCGGGTCTAGAGGCCAGGGCTCCTTCAGGCCTGTCCAGTCGGCACACCAGGCTTCCCTCTTGTTCTGACGCTGCCTCTCCCTCCCCACCTTCCCCCCTCAGACCTGGGATGGAAAAACACCTGGCCGAGCTCCACCTGCCCCACGCTGCCTGTAGCCCCCTCCTTGCAGGCAGCCCCCTCCTTGGAGGCCCTGAGCCTCGGGTCAGGTCGGGGTGGGAGAAGAGGAGGGGATTCCTGCAGAGAGGGAGGGACTGATGCATTCCCCCTCAGTGCTGCAGGAGGCTGACCCTCCCCTAGCCTCCTGCCAACCTCCCTGATAGCCTCCTTTCCTTTCCCTGGCCAGGGCCTCTCTCTGGGGATCCCCTCCCCTGGTCTCAGTGCCCTTGGCCTAGCCTTCACGGCTGTTTCCAGCGGTTTGAGCTTGGGCAGCAGTACCCACAACCCTGACTCCAGCCCAGCGCCTGCCCCTGCTTTGGCTGGGCCTTGGCCTCCACTGGGAATCACCTTCCCCCGGCTCCCCAGTTCAAAGGTTTTTGGGGGCTATCAACCCAGCTCCTCCTTGTCCCGCCACGCCCCCTCCCCAGTGCCAGGGCACCCTTCCCTCCTACCGTGGGGGCAGGCCAGGTGGACTGTCATCAGAGCCTTCCTGAGGCTGGCTAGGGCTGCAGGGTCTGGCCAGGTGGTTGGCCGCTGCCCCCTCATTAGCGGCCCGCCGGGTTTCCGTCACTTAGGGCTGGTTACCAGGCAACCGCGTCCAAGGAGGGCTTGGCTTGGCTCCGGCTCAGGGCTGGCACAGCCCTACGGCTGAGATGGGAGGCAGGCAGCCCAGTGGGGTGGAGGCTGGGGTCATGGTCAGGAGGCCTCTTGCTCCCAGGAGGGGTGGGGTGATGCTTCAGAAACTGTCACCATCTCAGCCTAGACTCATAGCCCTACCCCAGGGAAAGGGTCTTGGGTCCTCAACACAAACAGCCACACTCAGAGCCCTCAGGTTTCCTGGAGGTTGAGAGGAGGCTGGGTGGGAGAAGAGAAGGGCACTTTCCCCCCTTTTGGGTCTGCAGGTGTGGCCTGAGGTGGGGGACACAGGGAATCAGATTTCCCAATGTACAGGGCTCAGATTTAGGACCTAAATCCTGCTCCGCCTCTTCATGGTTGTATGATCTTGGACACGTCGGCGCCTCGGCTCTCAAATGGGTTGCTGGCGCCGTCTCACGGGCAGCGTGCAGCGTGTACCAGCGCAGCGTAGCACTGGCGCGTAGCCCCTCGATGCTTGTGCGTGCCCCCTCCAAGCATCCCGTATTGCCGGGGGCAGGATTACAAGCACTGCAGATGCCCACAGGCCACATATGGGCCACCCACCGTTGCCAGGTGACCCAGGAATGTGTCACCTCCATGTCCAAGCGTAGCCCTGCCCTCCACCCCAGTCTCTCGCTCCCCAATTCCTGATGGCTTCTTTCAACTTAACAAACACTAGCATAGCCTTTACCTTATACCAGGTGCTGTTTTAAATGCTTTACAAATATTAGCTCATTTAATTTATTTAATCCATTTAATGGACTAAGTCACTTAATCCATTTATTTTATTAATCCATTTGCTGGATTAAATGAGGTAATGCTGAGGTGGGACAGAGGCCCAGCCACACCCTCCCTTCTGTGCTGGGCTTCTGGCGGAGCTGCAGGCTTGGAAGTCAGGCCTGCCTCCTGCCTCAAGGCCAGCCTGAGCTGCTGGAGCCACAGGCAGGTCAGAGTTTCAGGAAGAGCAATGACAGCTAATTAAAACTTCAGCTCAGGGAGGCCCCCTTGGGGCAGGGATTGCCTCAGTCAGCTTCCTTGGGGGAGCCCTCTAATTGGACCCCTGGGCCCTAGTAATGATGCAAACTCACCAGGCAGATGATAACAGGCAGGGAGGGAGAGGAGAGGAGGAAGGAAACAGGCTGGCAAAAAAATAATAACAACCCCTCCTATTGTGAGGGGTAGTGACTTTGGGGTCCCCAGACTGTCACTTAGGAGCTGTGTGACTTTGGATGAGTTGCTTGGCCTCTCTGAGCCTCGGTTTCCTCTTTGAGGTGTGGGGATAATAAAATGTCCAGCCCTGGAGGGTTGCTGTGAGGAGATATGCACGGGAATGGGTACTCATAAAATTGGAGCAATTATCACAGTTATTAAACCACTACTACTACCAAAGTCCTTTCCTGTCTGCAATCTCACTGAGTTCTCAGAGCATCCTGGGAGGGAGCAGCACAAGCATTCGGCTGGGGCGGGGCTGGCCTCCCCGCTTTCTCTCCAGACAACCAATGGTCCCGGCCAGGCATGGGTGGGGTGTGGCGAGGCAGGGGATGCGGGGGAGGGGGAGGTCAGGCAGAACTGGGGCCTAGGAGTGGAGAGGACACAACTGGGCCAAAAGGAGCCCGGGGGCGGGGGGTCCTGGTGAAACATGGGCCCGGAGGCCAGAGTGCAGAGCTGGTCAGGAGCCACGGGGAGCCAGTTAGGCTAGAGCCGCCTGTGCTGAGACACCCAGGCAGTGGGCTGTGGCCAGTGTGCCTGACAGCCACACAATGCCCTGCTGTGAGTCGGGGTCTAGCCCTAAGTGACCAAAGTCTCCCGAGGTCCAGGTGCTGAGAAGAGGTCCAGGTGCTGAGAATTGCTCGTATCAGAGGGGCGGGCTCTGAAGGGGAGCCAGAGGCAGGAAAGAGGCTGTGGCAGGGTGGGCTCACAACTCCCCTGCCCCTGCCCGGGGAGCAGGTCATCTCATCTCCTGTTTGTGAGGCCTCTATAGTCACCGAGCACAAGTCCACGTCCCTGGGCTCTCTGGCCCCTTCCAGAGGCCACATAGCAGCTATTCTTAGAGGGGCAGAACCCAGGCCAAGGTCCAGAAACAGGCAGGGCTGGCATGAGGTGAGCCCTAGGCCCCTCCAAAATGACCCGGCTCAGTGATGTCACCTCTGTTCTCAAGGCTGTCTCCAATGCTGCCCAGTGCCATGTCTGCCTGTGCTGCAGCAGGCCGTGGGCCTCCCTGTTCCTCAGTCACTCCCCAGAGCAGAGCACTATGCCTCCAAATGCTCTATGAGCCCTTCCCTACAAGCAGTGGCCTCAGAACACAAACCGTTCCCCAGAGAGAAAGCCAGGGCCAGGACAGAGGCATGGAGGCAAGCGGGACCCATTTCAAAGCAGCTGCTCATCGGTAATAAATCAGCAATTCCTGAGCAAACACAGCCGGCTGTGCGCCAGCCCTGGGCCTCGGACTCCTTCCCTGCCCTCCGCTGCAGCCCCTCTCCTCCCCTAGTCCCACCTCCTGTCACCAAGCTCAGGCTGCAATTAGTTCAGCAATTAGCACCTCATCAGGCCTGTCTGCCTGTGAACAGCTCCCTGGGGAGGGTTTCAGGCGGTCTCTGTGACCTCAGGGCCCAGAGCTGGGGCAAGTCCAGGCTAGAAGGCCCCAGTCAGCCTCCCTGCCCCCACAGGTGCCTAGGCAGGGGAGGAGCATCTCTCAGGGAGTCACATATGGGGCTGGGAGGAAGAGGACCCGCACCCAGGACAAGACATGCACAGCGCCCACACACCATCCTCAGCCATCTCTGCCTGTTCTGTGAGCCCACTGGGTGGTGCAAGGTTAGGGACCACGTGTGGTTGGGGCAAGGCAGCAAGGGGAAGGTGGGTGCTCTCTGAAGTCCCCACTGCGCTAGGGCGCAGCTGGGTTTAGAAAGGAGCTCGGCCTCACCAGGGGCCTCCTGGCCTGGGGTCGTCCCCTTCTGTCTGGACTGTCTCCAGCTTCACCCCCTGATGCCCCTTCAGTCCCTGGCATCAGTCTTTTGCCTCAAAGTCCCTCAGCCCTTGAAGTGAGCAGAGTGCCCCCAACCCAGCCCGTGGTCAGGCTAAAGGTGGCCAGATTTTTTTTTTTTTTTTTTTTTTTTTTGAGACAGAGTCTTGGTCTGTCACCTGGGCTAGAGAGCCATGGCATCGGCCTAGCTCACAGCAACCTCAGACTCCTGGGCTCAAGTGATCCTCCTGCCTCAGCCTCCCAAGTAGCTGGGACTACAGGCATGCACCACCATGCCCGGCTAATTTTTTCTATGTAGTTTTAGTTGTTGGCTAATTTCTTTCTATTTTTAGTAGAAACGGGGTCTCGCTCTTGCTCAGGCTGGTCTCGAACAACTGACCTTAAGTGATCCTCCCGCCTTGGCCTCCCAGAGTGCTAGGATTACAGGTGTGAGCCACCGCACGTGGCCTGAGAGTGGCCGGATTATGGGCTCAGGCTTTAAAGGCTGCCATAGCTGAGGCCAGGGGCCGGCATGGCCTGTGGCTGTCGGGTCAGAGAAGGCCTCCTGCAGGGACAAAAGGAGAAGTGAGATGCTGCCTAGGAGGGAGTGGGCACCACAGCACAGTGGAGCGCAGCTTCCCCGGTTTCCTTCAACACAGAAGCAACAGAAGTTCCGTAGAGGATGACAAAGGCTGGGTGTGTGGTGACCAGTAGTGCTATGGCGTGGGAAGCCAGCAGCATGGCATTCCAGCCACCGGGCAGGAGGTGAGCATCTGAGGGAAGCCTCCTCTTGTCTCCCTCCCGCAGACACAGGGCAGCACCGGCCCAGGAGAGAGGCCTTACTGGGGAGGGGAGCCCACAGGCCACTGCCCAGGCCTGGGGAACCAGTGCGAACAGCACAGCAAGGCCTGGGGTGGGAGGCGCTGGGGACCCAGACAGACCTATAGACTGAGAGGCCACATGGGGCTGACCTTGAGCTGTGGCCAGTCATGTGATTCCAGCCTGAGCAGCAGGAGACAGGCAAACACTCCCTGCAGCTGGGGAGAAGGCTTGGCCAGGGCAGAGCCTGACTCCCAGATGGGTCTCTGGCTCCATCTAGAAAAGTCCCACTGCTGGGAGACTGCTGCCTCGCTGTCCTTGCTCTGAAACCCCCAATTATGGTCTCCTACCTTGCATTAGCATTGCTGTCCTAGGGATGCTCTGGAGAAAAAAGGGCACCAGCCACCTAACTCAGGCCCCAATTCCACCTTGCCACTCCTGGCTGTGGCACCTCGAGCAAGCCTCTTAGCCTCTCTGAGCACCAGCGTCCTTGACTGTGGGATGATGATCGTGCCCCCAGGTTTGCGGAAAGAGTCAAGGTTCTACTGCGCCTGGATCTGTCCTGGCAGGCAGTGAGCGCTCAGTGAACCTGTGTTCCTTTCCACCCTCGGGCCAGCTCCTGGGAGGCAGCAGGACTCTGAAAAAGTGCAGGTTGAAGTCTGCTTGTCCCTCTCTGGAAAGGAGTTCTTCAAGTCACAGTGGGGAGGCCAGAAAGCCAAACCCCGCCCCAGTCTGCCCTTCCTCCAAAGGCTCGATGCCAAGTGGGAGGGGACAGACAGGTCCTTCCAATAAAACTCTTCTGCTTTCAAGCCTCTTGCCCCTACCCCCAGCTGTGCCCAGCCCAGCCCAGCCATCTCCATCCCAATCCCGGCACATTCTAATCCCAGCTCCCACCCCAGTTCTGACCCCATTCTGCCCCAATTCTGAGGTGACAACCAGGAAACATGCCAGGACAACCTTGGGGACAAATGGCCATGAGGTGGGCTTGTTCAATCAGGGGAAGGGACTCGGAGACTCACAGGGCTTCTGATCTCCAGTGGGCAATCAAGGGGCACCCGCTGTCCCCTGCGTGGTCCTCCTTGCCTACCACGTTATCTTCTGAGTGGAGCTCTGCAGAAGTCCACAGGGCCTCCTGCGACCCACACCCCCAGCACTGTGTGCTGAGATGCTAACCCCAGCCAGGTGGAGGGTAGAAGTGTCAGCCTGAGGTCATCCTGATCCCACCTGTGACCCTGGTCTCTGTTTGTGTCCAGAAGTGGGTATATAGTGCCTCCCCCCAAAGCTGTGGCTGGAAGCCAGTCCCTGAGAGCCAGGACTGTCACTGTGACCTGATGTGCTTCCACCAGGGAGCTGAGCTCCCACCCCGGGACAAGTTGAGACAGGCCCCACAGAGCAGGAGGGCCCTGGCTGAACCTGAGCCTGTACTCCTGAGGCGGGGAGGAGTAGAGGGGAGGGGACCCATACTCTCTGCTGGAGGGCTGGGAGGTGAGATTGGAGCCCGGTTCTCCTGAGTTCAAATCCTGTCTCTGCTACTTCTTAGCTGTGCTGCCTTAGGCAAGTCACTTCTCTCTTTGAAGCTCAGTTTACACAGGTATAGAAATTAGGGTAACTATCACCCACCTCACTGGATAATCAGGCAGATCGAGTGAGATTGTGGATATGAAGAGCCCAGCACAGCCCAGGTACAGCGATGTTCAGTGCTTCCTGAAGGAAGTGAGCCTCAGGGCTGTGGCGCAGGGCACACATGCTTGCTGGGCACTGTGTGGCCTGGGACAACCCAGAGAGTGCCTCTCCTCCAATATAGGCCAGCCAGGGGCATTCACTGCCCCTCCAGCCACCCCCAAGCCTGCAGCCTGCACCTCCCCAGCCCACAATGCCTGAGGCTGTTGGCTCTTCCCATGAGGGTAGTATCAGTCTGGGGCCTTACAGTTCATAATGACTTTGGTGGACACAATCTCCGAGCTATGGCTGTCAGGCATGTTTTAGAGAGGAGGACAACTGAGGTGGAGTACCTTGCTCAGGATGGCACGGCCGGGAAGCAGCAGTTCCAGTTCCAGCAGTCAAGCAAGCCGGGGGCTCCCAACGCCATGTCCTGACCTGGTGGGACTCGTAGGAGCTTAGAGGACCAAGGAGAAAAAAGATGTTGTGCACAGTACATGAGTGTGCGTTCACATGCGTGTACGCGTACACACACACACACACCCCCAGCCAGGCACACACATGCAAACACGGCTTTTCACTCATTCTTTCACTCTCCTGCCCTCCCTCCCTCCTTCCCTCCCCCTCCTTCCCTATTTTCTCTCCCCTCCCCCCTACTCTCCGAGCACTCTGCCAGGCCTGCCGCACTCTGCCAGGCCAGGCCTGCCGTACTGGGTGCCTAGCCTCTGTGGGTGTTTACAGGACCTGCCAGTTGCCCAAGGCAAGAGGGCTATAGAAAGGCCCCCTAGCCTCTCTTTCCAGGCCCAGAATAAGCAGATGGTGGGAGGGTAGTATTAGAGTGGGGTGTTCAGTCACCCACTGCTCCCCAACCACTGCAGCCCCCAGCCCTGTCCCCGGCACCCACTGCTGTGGGGTTTCTGTTTATACCCAGTTCCTCTACCAGACTAGCAAAGGCAAGTTTGCATCCTAGCTGTACCCCAGCCTAACTCTGTGACCTCAGGCAAGTCACTGGACATGGCTGGCCCCAGTTTTTGTGTCTCTAAAATGGGGCTGTTAGCTGGGTGTGGTCGTGGGCACCTGTAGTCCCAGCTACTCGGGAGGCTGAGGCAGAAGGATCCCTTGAGCCCAGGAGTTTGAGGTTGCAGTGGCTGTGACACAGTGAGCTATGATGTGATGCATTGCACTCTAGCTTGGGCAACAGAGGGAGACCCTGTCTCCAAAAAAAGAAAAAAAGAAAAAGAAAGAAAGAAAGAAAATAATAAAATGGGACTATCATGCTTTTCTTACTGGGCATGGAGGGAAGGAGCTCTGGAATGAACAGCAACTAGCACAGTGCTCACCTGCTCGCCCTCTCCCACCTGCCAGGGCCAGGGCTGGCCCAGCCCTTCGGACAACTGTCCTGGACAGTGCCTCGACGGCTGAATGCCAAGTTCACCTAGCCAGATCCCTTCCCTCCTCAGCCCAGAGGAGGAGGAGGTGTGGGGGGGGTCACCCCGACCAAGGTAGTTTCAACAGTTTCTGCCTGGCGACCTCCCCTGCCGGGCGACCCCTGCTGGGCACCCACCTCCCTCCATCCCCTCTTCCACTTCCAGGTCCTGGGCCCAGTCTGCCACCATCCCACCCCCACCAACCTGGAAGACCAGTACGATCCAGATGGTTGAGTCTCAGCCACTGCGACCCCTCAGTTTCCTCATCTGTAACTCGATAATAAAAATACCTTAACGAATGTCACGAGACTAAATTAGAAAACCTATGTGTCTGGTGTACCGGCCAATAAACAGGGAAGAATGCATAAATAAACGAACTGGACCTTGAGGCTGCTCCCTCATCATGAGGTCCCTGTGAGGGCCCACTTGCAAAGGCACACTGCCCAGAAGAGGCTGGCTGAGGGTGGCCCAGAATGAGGCAGGAGGCTGAATTAGGAAACAGGACAAGGCCCAGCGGGGCTTCCTCTTACTCAGGAGGGTCTAGAGCAGCAGCCCAGGGCTGTGCATGGAGCCCAAGGTCTTCAGCTTTCAGCAAAGGTTCCATGTAGGGCCCTGCCAGCCCACATGGAGCGAGAAAAGACTCCACTCTCTGCAGACAGAGCCCTGTGCTGGACGCCGGGCTTGGGAGGACAGCGCCCGCTGATGTCAGGGGCCAGCTGCTACTTTGGCTGGGAATGCCTGTGCATCGCCCACTGGGCTGCTGCAGGAACCCGGTGCCCCCGGTCACTCTGAGGATGGCAGAGCGGCTTATGTCTCTCCAGGCAGACTCCCAACCCAGCAACTTACCTGGTGCCCATGGCCTCCAGGCCCCCTCCTCCCCAAGCAGCATTACCGCCCCCCCCCACCTCCCAGCCCCTTAGCCCCTCAGCACTGACTGGCACAAAGCAGTGCTGATGTTAAGCTTTGATGGAAGGTTGGGGGATGGAGAAGAATGATATCCCAGCCCAGCACACGCATCGGGGACAATGAAATGGTAGCCATCCTTCTTTGAAAACCCGTAAGCTTCTTCCTGTCCTGCTACATGCCACTCAGGTCACGGCTTGCTGACATCTTCTTGGATTTCTCACTCCCTCCTGACACCTATCTCCTCCCCTGTCTGAAATGCTTGTTCTTTCGCTCTCAGTTGTGGCAAGTTAGCCCTCAGCCCCTGCCTCTGCAGACCAGGTATTAACACGTCTCCATTTTGGAGCCTGCTCGGGCACCTTACTGAATGAGGGACACCTACCAAGCCAGGCTGCAAGCTTCAGCTGCGGTTTATCTTTTAATAAACCGCATCCAGTCTTAGATGTGTTCCCTTGCCCACCCACACAGACAGATGGACAAAGGATGGTAGCAAGATTTATTCTTCCGGGATTTTTGTTTTCTTCTTCCCTATGAGTTTGGTCACTTTCCCATCTCATCATTTTTAACCTGTCAAAGCTAACCCCAGACACGTTTTGGATTGTGAACACGTGCCATAGGTTATCATAAGCTGTTTAGCAAGGGAACTAGTTAAGGAAAACAGAACACAATGGATTCCTCCAGCATTCTGAGGGAGGCCACGCAATGTCGCGACACGGAGCACAAACGCTGAGCCAGGCTGCCTGAGCTTCAGTCCTGGTTTCGCCTCTTTCTCGCTGTGTGATCTTCAACAAGTTTATGTGACCTCTCTGTGCCTCACCTTCCTCACCTGTGAACAGTAGATCACAAACGTACTTACCTCATAGGGCTTTTGTGCCTGAAATCCAATTTAACCCAAATTAAATGAATTAACAGATGTAAAATCCTGGTGCAGTGCCTGATGCACAATAAGCGTGACATGCCTGTCAGCTGTTGTTATTATGAGCCAGTTTATATAGGAGTAGAAACAGGAATGTTAGATAAGGTTGTTTAACTATGCACAGGTCTGGTTAGCTTTACAGGGCTATAAAGCTGTCACATTCATATCAGCTGCAGGGGTTAAACCTGGGTCATACCAACCAGGACCATCCCTCTAAATGGCCAGGTGTGGGCTGTTCCTCAGAAATACCAGCTGCAGAAGTTTGCTGTTTGTTTTGTCTTGTTTTTCTGGAGCCTGGGCTAGCTTTCTTTCTCAGACCTCAGCCTGTATCCCCGAATGATTATCAAGAAAATCTTTTAATCAAGCAGGGCCTGGGGAATGGGAGGTGGCAGAGAGGATGGGCGAGCTGGGGAGCCTCTTCCACCATAGCCAGATGGTGCTGGGCAGAGCTGGCAGAGGGCTCCGCTGCCACTAAGAGACAGCCAGGAGGTGCTGGGCAGCGAGGACTGGGACTGGGCAGCTGAAAGGCGCATCTGTGGTCCTAGCCATGGGAACAGTACCCAAGGGCCAGCCACGGTCCCTGGCCACACCGTCTTCTGAATCCTTGGCCCACATGGAGCTCCCTCCCTGAGTTCTCAGAGCCCTAGCAGGCCCAGAACCCTCTGCCCAGCCTTCTGCTGGCCTGACTGTCCTGTAGAGGAGGGGAGGCAGGACCGCAGGAGAATCTGGCCAGGCCGAGCTGGAAGCCTAGAGGGGCCTGGCAGCTCCCTGAGGGCTGGCACTGTGCCTTAGCCTCTCCACCCCCACTGCCCAAGCTGCTAGGACGGACACAGAGCATTCACTAAATAGAGACATGCTGAAGTTGCTTGGTAAAAGCCAACCCAAAGATACAAGGTCACCTGACATTTGGCAGTTCTATCCAAAAGAAATATGAGCCACATATGTTATTTGAAATTTTCCAGTAGATGCTAAGAAAGTAAAAAGACACAGGTGAAATTAATTTTAATATATTTAATTTAACCCAATTTACCCAAAATATACTATTACCATTTCAACATGTAATCAATAGGCAAAGTTACTGATGTCTTTTACATTCTTTTGTTTCATGCTAGGTCTTTGAAATGCTGTGTGTATTTTACACTTATGCATCTATCAGTGCACGCTAGCCTCTGCAAGGAGGAAAAAAACTTTTCCTCTGTGCTCTTTTGCTCTGTGATTGGGGCCTTCTGACAAAAGACAGATTACCAGGAGACAAAGTTTATTATGTATGCATACCGTACCAGCGAGGGAGGTAGCCCGCCTGTTAAGTAGTTAAAGGCTTAGATACCTAACTTACAGGAAAAAGGGAGGAAAGGAAGGGCTTCTATGGGGAAAAAAGGTTTCCTTAGGAAAGCCAAATGAGTTTGTAAGAGAATAGACAGCAGATGAGAAAGTTTGTGAACATATTTGTTTGTATAGGTATGAGTGGCCTTCCGGCTTCTTCCAGGCCAGGAAACTTCCCCCATGAGGGGACTTAGGGCAGCCTCATTCCCCAGAAGTTGCTGCGTTTAGTCAGATAAAAAGGAAGCTCCTAGGCAGCTTTTTTCTGCATCTGTTGAATCTCAAATGTCTTTGGCTTAAAATAATCTTTATGCCAACTCTGGAATTCCGAGTGGGTCCCCACTTATTTCAAGTGCTCAACAGTCACACGTGGCTAGTGGCTGCATTAGCGAAGGGCCCTGCGGAATCGCCAAATCACGGTTCCCAGGACTGGGCAGCTCCGTCCCTCCCTGGCCCGGCCCCTACTCTGCCAGGTTGAAGTGCCCACTGTCTCCTCTTTCCAGCTGGCAGGTCAGGCTCCGATAGAAACTGTTGATGTTGAGCAGAAATCTCCCTCCTGGTTGCGCAACCCGACACCTTTTCCAAGCCATTGGCACAAACCCGCTGTGAGGCTGGCAGGCAGGAACTTTTTTTTTTTTTTTTTTAACCTAGAGAGTCAATGTCCTGCAGCAAGTTGGGAGAGGAGGAGGCTAGGACACTGCAAGGTCGTCCTTCCTCTGCACAGCGGCCGAGTGGTCTCCAGGGCCCCTCGGTGGGACAGTGCGTTCAAGGACAGTGGCCTTGCGAGCTCCCACTGAACTACCAGAGTTGGAAGCCCAGCTCCAGTCACAGCCCATCTCAGGGGCTGCCCCCTCGCCCTGGCTGCATCTCTCCCTCCCCTCGCTGGGAGGCACAGAAGCCCAACACAGCCTCCAGGTTTCACGGATGGAGAAACTGAGGCGCGGTTCCCGCGCGCCCACAGCAGAGCCCCCACCCTCGGGCTGAACTCGGTTTCAACGAAGTCCCGGGGGCTCCGGAGAAAACGTGCCAGCCTTCCCGCCTGCGGGCCCGGAGGGAGGCGCCGCGCCAGCTCTCGGCTGCTCGGACACGGCGCTCGGGGACCGTGATGTAACCCGGCGCCCGGCTTGCAGGAGCGGCCCCCAGGCGCCGCCCGCCGCCTGTTTACCGGGAGCGCGGGGTGGAGCCCGCCGCCGTCCCCCCGGCCCGCCCACCGGTCCCCCGCGAGCGCGGCCGCGGTCCTCGGCCGCCCGCGACAGCCCAGAGGCCGCGCGGCGCCCGCGTGCGTACTGGTCCCTTTTCCGTGTTAGCGGTTCTGAGACGCAGAGCAGTGGCCGAGCCAAGGGTGACTCTGAAAGGGCCTGAGCGCCCACCGTCTCCGTCAGAGCGCCCAAAGCAGTTCAAAATAACGTTCAAACCGAGTAAAACCCGGAGCTTGCTATGCCCCCGCGGCTTCAGGACAAGGGCCCTCCTAGCCAAACCTCCGGCGTCCCCAGCCGCGTTGGGGGCAAGTCCCCGCATCTTCCTGGGGCCGTTTTCTCCTTTGCACAACCGGGAGCGCGGTTTCAGCAGAGGCATTGCTATGATGGTCTCGCATTTGAGGCACCCTGGGGGCCCCTTCTTTGGACCCCCCCCCCCGCCAGAAGTCTGCTTCAGTGGACAAAAACAGCATTTCCAGGGGCTCTTCCTAATTCTGCTGGCACGAAGGGAGAGTTTGTTCTTGATTAGGAAAGTTGTTCACACCCTGGACAGCGGAGGAGGGTGGAGGGTGGAGGGTGGAGGGTGGAGGGTGGAGGGTGGAGGGTGGAGGGGCAGAACTGCTTAGGGCTGGGGCTCGCTAGAGGTGGCCTCCAAACACGCTTAGGGCAGCTCCTCCCAGCCCTGGCTCTTTCCAGCCCCAAGCCCAGGCCCAGCTCCCTGGCACCAGTAGGGGAGAGCAGGGGTCCCTGCGCTCACAGCACCCTCCCCAGCTGAGCTCTCCCACCCCCAGGGGAGAGCAAGAACAAGACAGTGTGGCTGGATGACAATGGGTCTGGATAGAGCCCAAGCTTGGAGCCATGCTGATGTCAGCAAGAACGCCAGCATCTGTGACCTGTGCCTGCCGCCAGGGTTTTCTCATCCTGATTGTCAGTTCCCTGGTGAGGCGGGCAGGCAGGCTGAGTGCAGATGAGAGAGCCCCAGGTGACTCCGCAAGTTGGTGACAGCTGTGACTAGGACCCAGACCCCTGGTCCCTCATGCACTCCTGAGAGGGCATGAGCCCTGTGAGCAGGAGCAGTCCAGGAGGGACTCCTGGAGAAGCCAGGCCCGAGCTAGAAGAGGCAGGAGACGGGCTGCCTGAGCTGGGAGGTGAGGAGAAAGGGGAGGTTCTTCTTACCTGGGAAGAGAGCAGCCAAGGAGCTGTAGGAAGGTGGAGTGCGGGAGGCCTGGCCAGAGAAAATGGCCAGGCAAGGAGCATCAATCGTCCAGGCCAGCCAGGGTCAAGGGAAGTTCTGGAGCAGGGGGCACTGGACAGATGCAGGATGGAGACTGGTGGTTTTGGGGCAGGGTTTCTAGTTCCGTCTTCTACTTCATACTCTCCTGTTTCCCAGCTCTCTGACTTTGGGCTTATCTTCCCTCTGTGGGCCTCAATTTCCTCATCTGTAAAATGGGGATCAGCTCCCACTCTACCCACAGCCGAGAAGGTGCTTTGTGACTAGGCTTTACATACTTGAGGGTGAGGGGCTCATATACCAATGTGACAAAGAGGCTGGAGTCAGGGAGACGCTTCAAGGGGCTTCTCCCACCCTTGCATTGGCTGGCCTCAGAGAGAGAGGCCCTGTGTGCTTGCTGGTCCCAACTCCGCAAGCGTGTCAGGAGGCCCCTGGGCTTGGTAAATATTTGTGCCTTTGATAGTTCAGTCCTGCCTCCCCTTCATCCAGGCTCTGCCTCAGGTGTGAAGGCACTGGAAGAGGACAAGAGTGCAGGGTTGGGACTTGTGGGTCCTTCCCCAGCTCCCCTCCTGCCTGCTCCTCCTGAGCCCCCAGCTTATTCCTGAAGTGCAGAACCCTGAGCGAGGCACTGTGCAGGAACAGGGACATACGGCTCTACAGAGCCTCTCCTCTTGCTATGGGAAGAGCTAGGACTTTGGGTCCAAATGTCAGCTAGAAGCTGGCCTGCTGTGTGGTCTTGGGTGAGTCGCATTTCCTCTCTGAGCTTGTTCCCTCATCCCTGAAATGGTTTGGATCAGTGCTTAGTAATCTGTGTTCTTCCCGAGCCTTCCTTCCATGGCTCTGCACTGTCCTCCTAGAAGTGTGGGCCTGCCATATTTAACCAATTAAATTAACAAGGGAAAGAAGTTTCCAACTTTGATTGAGGGCTCTGTACAATGGCGTGCTGGTAAATGTTTAACAACCACCTCTAAAAAAAAAACGTTCTGTTTTGTAGCATTTGCCCAATTTCTGTGCTGTGGCCGTTTCAAGCTACCAACGTGACATCACTGAATGCAGAGTTGAGCTAGTGAGAGCTGGCTGGCTGCAGCGTGGCACTGTGGCCAGGGTTGGCTACGTCATTGGCAGGGCCCAGGACAAAATGAAATTGCAGGGCCCCTTGTTCAAAAAGCAGGGGAAAATCTTTTCCTTTTTTTCCGTGATCTCTCTCTCAACCTGTCAAGGTATTTTTTTTTTTTAATTTCCTGTTTAATGTCTCACTTCCTCTAGCATGGGGACACTCATAGGGCAAGAGTGGACACGCACAGCTGGGGAGGGCACTTGCGGGCCCTGCTGACTACCAGGTTCTCCCTCCTGTCAGCCACCAGACAGACTCCCCAGGAAGCAGAGTCAGGCATCTTCCCTTCCCACCGGCCACAGGCCCAGCCTCGTCCCAGCCTCCAAGCCAGGATGCGCTAGGTCCCCAAGTTGCCCCACGGAACATGCCATAGTGCTGCCATCTTGGAGCTGGACAGCCACCGTCTGTCCCACCTTGACACTGTGGGGTATGTGCCCTTGACCCTGGCACCTCCCCCACCCCCGGGCCCTCGAGGGAGCCAAGAGTGGTAGTGTCTCAGGGCGGGGTGGGGAGAAGGACCAGGCGGGGCCAGGGCACCAGAGGGGGAGGGAGCGGGCAGCCAGGAACTCATCTCAGGGAAGCGAGGAGGTGGCAGGAGGCAGGACCGCGCTGTGAGCCAAGGCGCCGAGCTCTCAGCACGAGCTCCATGACCTCGTTGGACTTCACTTACAAAACACAAATTCAAAGATAAAATTGTGAAGAATTTCAAGGTGCCAATTTATCCCAGTGCGTTAAACCAAGCTTGGGCCCCTCTTTGTGCAGGGCCTGTTTGTGGGCTGCTCCGGCCGCAGGGACTGTATGTGGCATCCAAGTGAGAGGATCCTCCCTGAGGAACTCCAGTCCCAGCATCAGCAATACCCGGAGTCCTGAGGAGAATCACAAACCCCTCCTCAGAGGAAAATCTCCGCACTTTGGGGAAGCATGAGGCATTGCAACTTTTCAAACACTTGTCCAATAAAAAATACAGCCTCGTATGGAACATTTATCATCAAGCATTTGCATTGTCTCGTTCATTTTCTATTTGCATGATGCTGCTTTTCTCTTTTTGAAAAATTTATCTTTTGTCTCTAAACAGGTGAAAGATAACATTTTCAAACACCCAATTCCCTGTTCATCTGTACAACATGTAATCGGCTGCATTCACTGGTCTATGGAACACCCACAACTGTAAACGTTTTCTCCATATGATATCTGTCCCGGGGATTGAAGACAAATTACTGACCCAGTTTTAGCAAATTTAGAATATCATTATTGGGGCTTAAAAAATATTTCCACTTGTCAAGATTATTTGTTCTCTGGAGATGAATGACCGTGATGTCCCAGGCATCGACTTCCTGATAAAGAGAATTTGGAAGGGGCACTTCTCATACTGTGCTGGCCCCAGACCAGGGCGGTATAGGTTCGAGTTCTCAGGAGTGGCTAGATGCTCTGGGCCAGCTGCTGGAGGGGGCATCTGTCCAGGGAGGAGAGACCAAAGACGAGGGGGCAAAGGACAGAGGACCCCACGGCCTGTTGACACAAGTTCAGCCCCGACTCTGTGTGCCCCCAAACTCTGTTCAGATGATAATTCCTCGTTGAAAGCCCAGGCTCAGCCCACGGCCCCAGGACTGTGCTGCATGGTGGAAGGGGAAAGGGAGCCTCGCTGTTCCGGGTGAGCACTCGCAGGCACACACGCTTTCCCAGACAGCAGCCCAGGAACCTCGTCCTGAAGTGTGTGCAGCTCTAATGGACACAACCACTTTATAGCAAATTGATAAAACCCACCCGATTGCAGAACGCTGGGCATCCTCTAGCATGTTCTTCAATTGCTTTCCTCACAGAAATTCAAACCATGGACTGTTTGAGTCTAAACTAGGCCCTGCACACTCCTTGGTGATCTTGAACAAACCCCGGAGCATACCCGAGTCTCGGTTTCTCCATCGGTAAAATGGGAAAGTGATACAAATCTTCAAGGTTGTGGTAAGTATTAAACAAGGTGCACGTGTGCATGTTGATGTGTATATGTCCAACACAAAGCTGGTGCTCAATGAAAGATGGCAACGGGGTGGCTATTATTATTATTAGCAATCAAATAGTAGAGAGAGGGTCCAATTCACTTATGTGTCCTTGTGCACAGTATGTGGTACCAGGGAGTCTGGATGCAACTCCTGGGCCCTGGCTGGGCTATGTTGAGAGAATGGCTTGTGGAGGTTCCCAGACAGCAGGTGGCAGGTGAGTGAGCTGTGCTGGGCCCCTGCTGGCCTTTCTCCCTGGAAACGGTCAAAAGTGGGGGAGGGGGATGAGGGTGACGTTGGGGGAAGGTCATCCTCAGCCAACTTCATCTTCATTTCACAGATGAAGAAACTGTGGGTTCACCTGCAGTGAACTCATTACACTGATTCTATTGACTTCGAAGTAATTTTTGGAAACCCCAAATTTTGGGGCCCCAAATACTGGGGATGCAAAGCTTGGGTGCCTGCTCAGAGTCCCTCAGCAATCTACTTTATTTCTCTTGATTGCAAACGACCAGTGCCAGGCCACTGCTCCACTTTTAGAATTGGATAAATACCACATTGCAGGGCAGGGTCTGGCCACTGAGGAGTTTGGCGAAGAATCCCAAGCGTACCATGAGTCAGCTCCCCCACCTGGGCGAAACTGGACCAATGCAAAGTAAAGGATGGGAATGAGCTGGCAGATAAATTCTCTCTCCTTCCTCCCTCTTTGGACTCTCCAAGGTGCAGCTCCTCCTTGCAAGCCCCTGGACATGACCCCATGCAGAGCTACATGCCTGTTGAGCCACCTGCCATGTCACCCGGGCTTGTTGGACGCTGTGGCCAGCACAGTACCACGTCAGCCACGTTGCGTTCCACCTGCCCTGGCCTTACTCCCCTGTTCTTCTTTCTCACTGGGCTTGCACCTCCCTGATAAAGTATTAGCACCTTAGCCCTGCACCAGCTTCTGTTTCTTTTTTTTCTTTTTTTTTTTTTTTTTGAGACAGAGTCTCACTCTCTTGCCTGGGGCGAGTGCCGTGGCATCAGCCTAGCTCACAGCAACCTCAAACTCCTGGGCTCAAGCAATCCTACTGTCTCAGCCTCCCAAGTGGCTGGGACTACAGGCATGCGCCACCATGCCCGGCTAATTTTTTCTGTATATATTTTTAGCTGTCCAATTAATTTGTTTCTATTTTTTGGTAGAGACGGGGTCTCGCTCTTGCTCAGGCTGGTCTCGAATTCCTGAGCTCAGAACGATCCACCCGCCTCAGCCTCCCAGAGTGCTAGGATTACAGGCGTGAGCCACCGCACCCAGCCCAGCTTCTGTTTCTAATATGGGTAGGGCAGCATTTCCAAATTATTCATATGATAGGATTATTCAACATAAAAATACTCAATATAAAATCATTCCACCTATTTACAGTAAAATTTCTATTAATGCATGTACCACACATACATGTTCCTTTGGGGCAGAACTAAAAGGGCCTTCATACCTTAAGCTCTAGGTGGGTGCCGTGGTGGTTTACCTTGCTCCTATAGAGTCGTTCTCTCTCTCTCTCCAATGGTGGTGGCTTCCTAGAATGTTCTTCTGCATCAGATCTGGTTTGAAATTCTCTTCATAGCAATACTTACAGGCTCCTGCCACAGACCTGCCTTTTATTTCAAACTTTAGGGCTGCTGAGGGACAGCATGCACCCTAACGTGGGAGCAAGTACCACGGGGTAAGAAAGTTCGAGTTTATACTCTGCAGTGGGGACCTACTATGGTCTGAACGTGTGTACCCCCCAAATTTGTATGTTAAAACTTAATATCCAAAGCAATATTATTAAGAGGTGGGGTCTTTAGGCGATGATTAAGTCATGAGGGCAAAGCCCTGTTAAATGGGATCGGTGCCCTTATAAAAGAAGCCCAAGGAAGCTAATTCTCCCTTCTATCACGTGAGGACACAGAATGGGATCTCACCAGATACTGAACCTGCTGGTGCACTGATCTTGGACTTCCCAGGCTCCAGAACTGTGAGCAATAAATAAATTCCCAGCCTAAGGTATTGTGTTACAGTTGCCCAAACAAAGACAGGGCCTTTTTGTAATTGTTTCCTATGAGCAGTTTTTCCTACATTAATGGTCAATTCTCTGATACCAGCGGGGTGTCTGACAACTTGATTCTGGCACTATCTATCTGGAGTTAGCAGAAGACACCACGAGTTAAGGGCTGAGTCCCACTTGAGATGCTAGCACAAATGGGGTGCTCGGGCTACCCACACTTCCACAGGGCTGACAACACATCAGAGGTTCCTACAAACCCTGCCTCTGGTTCCATATTTGCTAGAATGACTCACAGAACTCAGGAAAATGCTACGTGTATTTACAGGTTTATTAGAAAGGATGTAAAGAAACAACCAAATAGGAGAGATGCACAGGGCAAGGCATGTGGGGAGGGGGTGTAGGGATACCTACCCCCGCACTTTGAAGCAGTCACCAACTTAGAAGGTCAACAATCTCATTTTCAAGAGTTTTTTTTTTTTTTGAAACAGAGTTTTGCTCTGTCATCCTAGCTATAGTGCAATGGCATCATCATAGCTCACAGCAACCTCAAACTCCTGGGCTCAAGTGATTCTCCTGCCTCAGCCTCCCAAGTAGCTGAAACTACAGGTGTGCACCACCACACCTGGCTAATTTTTCTAATTTTAGTAGAGACAGGGTCTTGCTCTTGCTCGGGCTGGTCTTAAACTCATGGCCTCAAGTGATCCTCCCGCCTCAGCCTCCCAGGGTGCTAGGATTTACAGGCATGAGCCACCATCCCGGCCTCAAGAGTTTTTATAACCCAATTTCCAGGGCCCTTCCCTGTTCTCACTGTCCAATCACATGTGTAGGCTGAGTTACCTCATAGCATAAACTTGGGTATAATAAAGGGGCTCATTATGAATAACAAAAGACACTTCTATCAGGAAATTCTAAGTGTTTTAGGAACTGTGTGCCAGGAAGCCAAGACAAAGACATATTATATATAATATTGACATACATATATAATATGTGTTATATATTAAATATGAATGATAAAATATTATATGCACATATTCTGTTTATATATTATAAATTATATGTAGGGATATTATTCCCTAGGGATATTGGCATCCATTTCTTCAGTGTGGTTGGCTATATGCAAATCAGCTAAACTTTAAGTGTTCATCCTGATAGGATTAGTGCATATGCTGGCTGCACAACCCCCTCAAATCTAGCTACCATTCTGATAAATATCCAGATTAGGCAGCCCTCATATGTTGATGCTGATTAGATGCTGTGGTCACTGTATCGCTGGAACTTGAGAGTCACAATTCATGCAGTCATATCCTCTGCACTGTGAGTGCGCTCTATGTAGTTTCTGTCCTCTCCTCTGATCCTGTAGCCTGAGGACCGAGTAGATGAGCCATGAAGGCACCGTCAGAGAGGAGAGGCCACTGGCCCAAAGGCCCATAGCAAGGCAGCAGCAGAGCTGGGCAGAACAGCCAGAGCTGGGTAGTCTCGGGCCTTCAGTCCAGCACCCCTCGCTCTGTAGCCAAGGCTTTCCATAGCATGACTTCCCTCTGCTGACCACGTAGACAGACCACACTCAAGTTAGTGTCCTTCTTGCCAGCCCCAGTGCCTTGTGGTTGAGGACTATCAGAGCCAAGAGGGACCTCACCACCCCACTTTGAAGACAGGGAAACTGAGGCCCAATGTTACACAGCCAGTGGGGGCAGAGCCAGAAGCAGGACTCACAGCACCTGTGGCCTAGTCCAACCTCAACGCTTTAAATTCTGGGAATGACCAGGTTCAAATTCCAGTTCTACCACTTATTCTCTGTGCCTTGGGCAAGTCATTTAACCTCTTTATGCCTCAATTTTTGCATTTTTAAGTAACAGTACTCACCTCAAAAAGTTGTTGGGAAGACTAGATTAGATAACATGTATATAAATGTTTAGAAGAGGGCCTGGCATACGGTACATGCTCAATAAAGGTTACCTACTATTATTTTAGTTATAATCATGTTGAGAGGAAAAACTTTTCCTCTACACACTTAGGTTCAGTGCTTGGGGGCCTGTGAATTAAACTCCCAAAATATTAACAGGCAAAAAGACAAAGTTTATTCATAAATGAAAGCAGGAGCTCACAGAAAATGTGGTTCAAAAAAGTGGTTTAGAATTTAGGGCTGATACAACATCTTAATGGGGACGGAATGGAGAGAAAGGGCACTTTTGGGAAAACAAATGACTTTTAGGAAAGATAAATGGGCCCTTAGAAAAGATGGGCGATATGATAGTTTGTGACAATGTTTGTTTAAGTGACTTCTTATCTTGGTGTAATTTCTCTTCTAGTCTCATAAAATGAATCAATCTTCCCTGGTTGAGAAACTCCCAAACTCCAGGGAGGGGATTTATGACATTTGAATTCTTTTGGAAGGCTCTGCTTTTAGAAGATAAGAGTAGTTCAGAAAAAAGCCTCTTGCTGCATCTGTTGATTCTCAAACGTCTTCAGCTCACTCTAATCCCTATGCTGCAGAGGTATATTTGGCACCCCTTCTATCAGTACAGCAGGGAGGGCAGGGTAGGATGGATGAGGGCAGGATCAGGCTGGAGGGTACCTGGCACACTTGGGGCCTCTGCTCCTATCAGAGTTTGCTCAGGGCTAAGCTAGAGCCATTCCACCTCCCCTGCCCCTCCCACCCAGTGCAAGGGGGTGGCTGCAGGCTACCCCTGGGGAACCCCATCCCTAGAAGGATTGAGCTGGGGTGGGAGTAGGGGGAGACTGTGGTTAGTCTGGGGAGCCCAGGATGGGAGGTCCAGCCCAGGCCATCCCTCTGACCAGGCAGGCCGACCACCTTCCCAGCCATCCCCACGGGATCAAGGTTGCCTTCTGCAGAGTTAAACAAGCCAATGGCATACATTGGAACATTCTTTAATACTTCCCTCCTCTACATGATTACACAGCAAATATCAAGAAATGAAACAAATGTATTTCATAATAGCTGTGGTCTGAATGTGTCCCCCAAATTCATTTGTCCCCACGAAATTCATATGTTGAAACCTAATCCCCAAGTTAATGGTATGAGGAGGTGGGCCCTTTGGGGGATGATTAGATTGCAAGGGCTCTGCGCTCCTCAGTGGGACTGTGCATTTATGAAAGTGCTCAAGGGAGCCTGTTCGTCCCTTACCCCGTGAGGACACAGTGTTCGCCCCTTCTGCCACGTGAAGATGCAGTGGGAAGGCGCCATCTAGGAAGCAGAGAGCGAGCCCTCAGCAGGCGCCAAATCTGCTGGCGCCTTGACCTTGGGCTTCCCAGCCTCCAGAACTGTGAGCAATAAATTTCTGTTGCTTATAAATTACCCAGTCTAAGGTAATTCTGTTATAGCAGCAGGAACAGACTAAGACAATAATGAACTAAAATTTGCATTTATCAAACCAAAAAATTGTATGTCCTACTTTGCGCTATTCAACTATTTTAAATTTTAAACCCAAATAAAACCTCCAAGCTGCCACATAGAGTGACAGAATTCAAGGAACTCATGATCTGTTTCTTTCTTTTTTTTTTTATCATTATAAAATGTCACATTTATTGCTACACTGCTGTTACATACACGTCTCCAAATCGTCTTGAGAGAGGATCGTTTAAAAATCCCAAATAATCCACCCAGCTGTGTTGACATGCATAAAATTATTTTTCTTAAAAAAAAAAAACAAACTTTGTTCTGAAAACCAGTTATCTTGAGGCACTCAGAACACGATTTCCCCCAGCAACTGCGGTTCTTCCCCCTGCCCACCTGCTACGCGTTCTCTTCCTTCTGGTGCTGGGTTAATCTTATTACACATATATAACTTAAATTATGTATATAATACACAGTTCCAGAGTCTACGAGGCCTTGGGGGGATGTGGCAGCTTCTTGGCCGTTGCCTGTCTGGATGTACCGGCAGGATGACAGCAAAGAGGGAAACAGGCAGGTTCCCTAGGAGACAAAACTCACACGGCCCAGGGGGAAGTGGCCGCAGAAGGTGAATCAGCCCCCAGGCTGGACAGCTCTGCTCTGTGCCTGCCTGTCCTCTGCAGACCCCACAGGACACTGGAGGTCAGGGGGCGGCCCCCAGGCTGTGGGATCACCCTACCTAGAGCTGGTCTTCGGGCTCCCCTTGAACCTCCCGTGGGGCCTCAGGTGGGGAGGGGAAGTCAGGCAGCCCTGGCTCTCTTGGGGGCAGATGTCCGAGCTGCTGGTGGGCAAACACAGCCAGCCTGGGGTCCATAAGGCCTCTATGTGGGGGGAAGGAAGATAAAGGCACCTGGCAGACCTGACCCCGCACCTGGGTGCCACAGCGACTGACCACCCTGGTGGGCCTGGGACGATCTGTTTCTTTGTCTTTATAATCACTG
This sequence comes from Indri indri, assembly GCA_004363605.1. NCBI lineage: Eukaryota > Metazoa > Chordata > Mammalia > Primates > Indriidae > Indri > Indri indri. Next base: position 65,748 of record RJWJ010002736.1, read on the forward strand.
TGCTATCATTGTGTATTTAGACTCCATTGTTTAAACATGAGCATATGGGCCACAGGAACCGAAGATAAGAATTGCAACTAGAGTGAAGGAGAGACCGGTTAGGCGTTGCAAACAAAATGCATGCCTGCAGTTCCGTCTGCGCATGTGCGACGGGGAACTCTCCGAATTGAGTTTCGTGTAGAACACAATGTTTATTAAAGAATAAGCAATAAAGATGCTAATTTGAAGCTTATTTTATGTATTATTAAAATTCAACAGTAATTATAGCAATCGTTTAGAACTTTGGCCAATAAAAGACTTTTTCAGAGAGGAGTATTTTATCTCTGACATTACTTAGAATTACCAGCACATGGTGAGAATAAAAGGCAGATAGACTTCATTCTATTTTATTAAAATAGAATCTGTCACCTTTGGGCTGGTGGCTGACTGCCACATGGCTGGTGTCAGGCCCCAGGGCTGAGACTGCTTTCTCCTTTCTCTTGTTCCCAAAAGTTTGGTATTTGTCCCCGAGGCTGAACGAAGAATGAGGATAAATGGTTTGAGGAAAAAGAAAGAGAAGTTTATGAATTTGCTGGCGAATGAGGAGGAGGGCAGACTCTCATCTTAAAGAACCATCATCCCATTTAAGCAGAAATACAGAGCTGTTGAAGGGGCTTTTCTGCTTTGGGCTGTTCCTGTTTAACTATGGTTGGTGGTCCTGGTCGGTGAAGACGATCCCATGGCCTTTGCTCAGACGACTCAGTTGAGCCATCCCCTGTGGTTTGAGATACTAGAAAACGAAGAACAAGGAACACTCCTCTACCCCTCTGCTTACTGGCCTGGGGCAGGAATGCAGGTTTTAATTCCCACAAAGAGTGGGGGGAGGGTTTAAAGAGACAACTTGTGATACATTTTGCCCTTTTTCAGGCCTTTACCTCTGCTACACTCTGGCCTCCAAGACCTCCCCACCCCACCTCACCTGCACCCCCAGGCCTGGCAGGACAGTCTCCTAGACCTTGGTTCACTGAGACTAGCTCATAAAGATGGTTAAATTGAGGAAACCGAGGCTGAGAGAAGGAAGGAACATCTCCTGGGGGCGGAAGCCTGACCCAGCTCCCTGTGCGCTCTGGAACTGTTCAGAACTGGCTTCCCAGGGCCATCAGGCAGGTGAAGGGAGAGGAGGGACCAGGACCTGCGGGGCACTGCAAGGTGATTTGTATCTCATTTGAATAGGCCCCTGTGGCCTCACACCTATAGTAGGCAGACCTATAGGGTCCTGGGACTCAGGAAGATCCACCTCCCCAGTGCAGTGTCACCAGACTCCAGCTCCTTACCAGCCCCCCCCGTCTGTGACAGCAGCCTCAGCCTTCCTGAGCCTGGTTATGAAGCAGTTCTCCCTGGGGAGGGGAGGGCCTGTTTGTCAGACATCAGACACCCCAGCAGCACGTCAGGGCCCTGAGAAGGGCCGCCCCTCACTCACCTGGGTCCAAGAGGCACTAGAGCAAGGCAAGGCCCAGCCCTGACGCGTCTGAGGGGGTGTCCCGGCCTCACGCTGGGCACAGTTGGCCTCTAGACCTCTATCTAGTCTTGCCTTCACCTGGCTATGACAATGAGCTGAGTCAGGCGATGAGCTGAGAAAGCAGAAGGGCTGAGGGACGAAGCCAAGGGCAGACCGCTGGTGCCCAGAAAGGAGGCCCGTTTGTGACTGGGGATGTGCGGGGAACACCCAGGCTCTACTTCCCCATCCCACCAGCGCTCGTGGACTGGCCAGCTGAGATTGTGGGAAGGGACACTCTTCCTGGCCATCCTTCCAGAGTAGGTAAGATCCCATCCCTTCAGTTAGGGACCTTCTGGAAGCCCTGGGATCCCTGATCATGGGCTACTCTGTACCTATAATCCCCCAGTGACAGAGGACTCATTAGCTCTCCCAGATGCCTTATCACTGGCCCCTACCTCTGCCAAGACGAAGTCCTTCTTCCTGTTGAGCTGAAATCTCCCTCCCTGGAACTTACCCCATTAGCTGACTGGCCCCAGACACAGTCACAGGTGGGGGGTCAATGGTGTGACATCTGTTCTACCAGTTCTGGCTTATGATCAAGTCCTTCCAGCTTCCCCAGGCCACTGCCTCTCAGCCCCACCTCCAAAGTCTGTTCTGTTTTTATTAATCACCTAATAACTCTCGGGGGGGGGCAGTGAGCTCCCTGTCACTAGAAGGATGCAAGCCAAGGCTAGAGGTCTGCCTGTCAGAAGTCTCCTAAGTGTTCGGTGGAAGCTGAGTCTGGATCCTACTGGGGATTCTCCAGCCCTGGGGGAGGTGGGAGGAGAGACGTGAGAGGCTGGGGGTTTGGGATCACTTCCCACCCTGGGAGCTGAGGCTCAGCGCCACCAGCCAGCCATCTGTCTTTGTTTTCTCCTTTCCCAAACAAAAGTGAGGAATACCTCCTGAAAGCAATGCCCTGCCTGCCAGAGGCAGGGGTGGGGGCCAGTGAACTTGGGCCTCCTGGACATGCAGGGAATGGGATGCAGGGGCCCAGTCTGGAATAATTGGGAAGCACCTCCCCACAAACACACGTCCTAGCTCCAGTCAGCACCCCCAGACATAGGAGGATACTACACTTGGTTTATCCCCATCCCACCCTCATGGGCTTACAGACCCTCCAACACCACCCAACCGCCAGAAGAGGCCAGTGAGCAGGGGCCCACCCTCCTTCAACTAGACTCAGGAAAACACTGCCCACGGACCACAGACCGGGACCTGGGCACAGAGGGAAGGCCGTGAATTCCTACACTTTTCTGTAGCCTCGGCATCCACTGTGAAGAGCAGCCGGACTCTAACACCAGCAGCAGGGCACAGCCCCCCGACAGTTCCTCGTCCTCCCTCCTCCCAGCTCCTCCCTGTGCGCATCCAGGTCCCTGCCTTACACGACCGCCCCACCCCGGGACAGCTAGACACAGCCCGCCTGACTGATCCCGCTGACTCCGCCCCCGCGCGGACTGTGCGGATGTGCCACGGTGACCCCACCTAGTCACTGCATGACCCTGCTTGCTCTAAACCCACCAAGTAGAACTCCCCGTGGGAAATCTGCTCGGGTAACTCCCTAGACCCTATAAGGGGCTTCTGTCCAACAGGTCCTCTCTCCCTCATTCTCCAGCTGCTGCTTGCGCGCTCTGCTGTCTCTGGACTCCCCCCCCCAGCCCTCTTCTCTTGTGGATCTGTGAGGAGCAAACCGCTTCTGTCGTTTCATGTGTTCTTCTGTGCTGCTTCCTATGTCCCACCTGACACTCACACCCAAACCCAACTCTCCCCCAACCAGGGATCTCTTAGACAGTGGCCATCTCGGTTTATGGCAACTCACCAGAGTTGGGTCTCCCCACGACCAAATTAGAAAAATATCCCAACGGGGAGTCTCCAGGCTCAGGAAGAGTTTTTTTTTTTTTTTTTTTTTTGGAGACAGACTCTCACTCTGTTGCCTGGGCTAGAGTGCCATGGTGTCAGCCTAGCTCACAGCAACCTCAAACTCCTGGGCTCCAGCAATCCTCCTGCCTCAGCCTCCGGAGTAGCTGGGACTACAGGCATGCACCACCGTGCCCTGCTAATTTTTTCTATATATTTTTAGTTGTCCAGCTAATTTCTTTCAATTTTTAATAGGGACGGGGTCTCGCTCTTGCTCTGGCTGGTCGCGGACTTCTGACCTCAAGCAATCCTCCTGCCTCTGCTTCCTGGAGTGCTAGGATTAGAGGCCTGAGCCACCACGCCCGCCTCAGGAAGAGTTTTGAAAGCAGGAGGGATGCCTGAGGGCTCAAGCGAGACAAAGCTGTCTGCAGAGTGAAACGGGGCGGGCAGAGAGGACCCAGGGCACTCTGAGATGGCCGGGGTGGGGGGAGGTCGCCCCACTGCCCCACCAGGCTCTGAGGCCTGGGCATGGAGATGAGGGAGACACCCTTACTGCCCTGTCAATGGAAAAGAACCCAAACTCTGTAAAATAATTTAAAGAGGTTTATTCTGAGTTGAATATGTGCAACCATGGCCAGGAGAGCCACGCCCAAGAAGCCTTGAGCAAGCGGTCTCGCCGTGCTTGGGTTACAGTTTGGTTTTATACATTTCAGAGAGACAGGAATTACACATAAAGTCACAAATCAACACATGGAAGGCGTACATTGAGGACATCTCTAAGCGGGGCACTACAGGTTATAGGTGGGTTTAAAGATTCTTTCGTTTGTAATTGGTTAAAGAAATGAAGCTTTGTCTAAAGGCTTGGAATGTTTAAGTTAAGATAAGGAAGTCTGCTAATCAGAGACAAGTCATCGGACACATACGGGACGTACATCCAGACTCAAGTTAAGTAAATTGATTACCTGTAGGTGTGCTTTAAGCTTTTTCTTGCATAGCCTTAGGCCTTTTTGTAAGTTATAAATGATACCTCCAAGAAGGGAGGGGGCATGACTCGGCATGTCTGACCTCCCTTCCCATGGCCAGAGCTCAGCTTTAGGATTATTTCTGGGGTCCACTTGGCAAGAGGGGGTCCATTCAGTCAGCTGACAGGGGGCTTAGATTTTATTCTAGCTCACAACCCCCACCCCCAACGTACACAGGCGGGGTCCTTTTCCGCCCTGTCTCTCCGGGTGTACACAATAGCCCACAAAGCAGGAACACTGTCCCGTTTCACAGCTAATTTCTATCAGATACCTGGGGCTTAAAGCTGCTGCATAAGCCTGGCATTTCCCAGAGCCATTCAGACCTCTCCTGGAAGAGCCAGGTAATCCCAGGGTAGTGTTAGGCAGGCAGCCTTTGCCAGACCCCTCGGGAGACAAAGGAAAGGAATACAAGAGGGGAACTTGCATTCCTTATCCCTCCAGATAAGGAGGATACTGGAGCTGCAGGATGTGACTGACACAGGGGTCCCAGGAACCAGCTGTTTGATAAGACTTCATTACAGAGGCTATTCTGGTCCAGTTACTCACTGTCCCCGGAAAACCCTCTGTAACACCCAAGGCTCTCCCCCTTCCTCATGTGGACGCTCTTTTCGGCCTCCACCCATCTGCGCCCAGATGTTCAAATAAACAGCATTTTGCTACACCTGGGGCTTTGTGTGTCTCCCTCTCGGCTCCGGACCTAACAGGTAGGCCATGGTTGGGTCAAGTTCAGCTCAGGGTTCTGGGTTTTGACTTTCTTTTTTTTTTTTGAGACAGAGTCTCACTCTGTTGCCGGGGCTACAGTGCCATGACGTCAGCCTAGCTCACAGCAACCTCAAACTCCTGGGCTCAAGCGATCCTCCTGCCTCAGCCTCCCGAGTAGCTGGGACTACAGGCATGCGCCACCATGCCCGGCTAATTTTTTCTATATATTTTTAGTTGTCCGATTAATTTCTTTCTATTTTTTAGTAGAGACGGGGTCTTGCTCTTGCTCAGGCTGGTCTCGAACTCCTAAGCTCAAACAATCCACCCGCCTCAGCCTCCCAGAGTGCTACGATTACAGGCGTGAGCCACCGTGCCCAGCCCGGGTTCTGGGTTTTGAAACAACATTTGGTCCCAGTTTTAGCCTAGCCTACTTGGTTCCCCCTGCAGGCATATCGCTCTAAGGTCCCTTTAACATGGTTTTCAGTTCCTGGGGATGGGGGTCCCCCATCCTTATATTGACCTCACAGTCCCACCCACCCCAGACCTCACCTCTTCTAGCTTCTCCTCCCAACAGGGCTCAGGGCCCAGGGCAGGAGGTGAGGAGGACAGGCACCCGGCTGCACGGGCCAGCCCAAGTACTCTGGGACCAAAAGCTTTTAGGGCATTATTTGATGAGATTTCAAACTTTAGAGGCCAGAACACACCCAAGCGGGGTCAGGGCTCAGCCGAGGGATGGGGTGGGTCAAGTGAGGCAACTAGGGTGCACAATTTAAGGAGGCACTTACCCACAGGGCCCTACCTACCAGTGCACCTGAGAGAGAGGGCCTCGTTTTTTAAATTTTTTTCTGCTGAGAATGTCTACCTTTTTATTCATTTCAATAGTGTTTACTTTCACAGTATGATTATGTAGCACTGTTATTTATTTATTTAGTTAGTTAGTTAGTTATTGACAGAGTCTCACTCTGCCTCCTGAGCTAGACCGCCATGGTGTCAGCCTAGCTCACAGCAACCTCAAATTCCTGGGCTCAAGTGATCCTCCTGTCTCAGCCTCCCAAGTAGCTGGGACTACAGGCATGCACCACCACACCTGGCTAATTTTTTCTATTTTTTTTTAGTGGAGACAGGGTCTCACTTTTGCTCAGGCTGGTCTCACACTCCTGAGCTCAAGCTATCCTCCTACCTCGGGAGAGGGCCTCTTTAAAGTTCTTTTGCCCTAGGCACCTCGCTTGCCCCAGCCTAGTCCCTGCCTGACCTAAGAAGAACTTAGAAACCTAGTCCTCCTAAGCAGGCAGGAGTAGAGTTCCTTGGAACCAGGACCCAAAGAGTTCCTGGTTGGCTCCAAACTGAGAGAGGAGCCATCAGGCAAACACAGGTAAAATGCTATGCTTCTGGGAGGTTTGCATGGGGTGAGAGTGGGGGTGGGGAGGCCAAAGACAGCACCTGTAGCCAGACTGCAGGGAGGGGGAATGGGTGGGTGCTGCTTCCACTGCACAAAGAGAAAACTGAGGCTCTGACGGGCAGGGAAGGTGTGGAGACAGGTGTTCGTGGGGAGGCGCAGCAGGGCAAGGCAGGCAGAGGATCTAGAATTCTCACAGCAGGCTAATTCTGCTTACTGCTCCAGCCACTTGAAGTGGCCCATCTTCCAGGCCAACCTAGGCCTCCTCTCCCAAGAAGCCCACAGGAGCCCTCTTCTGAAAGGATCTCCTGCCTTGGGCTCACCTCATCAGAGGCTTGGCCTGTAGGACATTGGGGAACAGGACTAGGAGAAGACAGAGAGGGGTGAGCCATGTTGTCCTTTTCCAAGCCAAGGTGCTGGGAAGTAATGTGGCATGGCTGGGCGAGGCTCTCCGGTGCTCAAGTTTCACTTCCTGACTCCCCCCATCCCCACCCCCACCCCACCTCAGTACTTAGTACGTGCCCCAAAAGATACATCTGAGCCGATGTGGTCGGGGATCTCCACTTGTTTTTCTGGGTGCTCTTAGGTGTCCTGCCTCCTCATCAGACTATGCCACCCCAATCAGATGTGATGTAATGGAATGTGCCCCCACCAATCAGTGTCCCTCTCATACTGTCACTTGGAAAGCAAGGGCTGTGTCTCTCCCTCAGTCTGAGTCTCTCCCCCTCGCCTGTGGGCCCCACACAAGACTTTGTGGAGAAACCCCCTCCACCCAGTCTCCTTAGCCACAGCCTCTGTCCCCTGTTCTCAGGACACCACAGGAGAAAGAAGAGGACAGGTTTTAGAGAAGTAGCCAGGAGGCCCTGGAACGAGTGCGGTGGCTGTGGCCAGGGGCCCCAAGGAGCCCGCCCCAGCCTGGGTGTGTGTGGGAAGTGCGCAGTACTACGGCCTCTGGGACGCGTTCAGGGTGCGAGTCCTCCTCCTCCAGGGTGTATATCGGAGTCGGTGAAGCTGGATTCAACACTAGCAGGAAAAAAGGCGAACTTTGCTTACCAAAAAACCACAGACTCCAACCAACCCCACATCTGATCTTACACAGGGCACGGAAAGCACGGCGTTCAGCAATTGGCTGATTTTCAGCAGCCGGACTGTCTGTAGATTGGCTATCAGCCTTGGCGTTTCGGGATTGGCTAGCTTTCAGAAGAGCCGCTGGAGTAAGACCGTTGCTGATTGGCTGGCTCTCCGGGGACTGAAGTAACGTTGTCAGTGATTGATTGGGCCCGGTTGAAAAATCGGTCTGTAGGACTTGTTCCTGGCTTGGGACTGGGTCACAAAACGTTCTTTTCCACTTTTGAATTTAGAGAATTGAAATGTTGTATTTTCACCCCTCCACAGATTCCTGAATGCTCCCTTTTCTGAACAGCCAAGCACTGATATCTGTGTGCAAACTCTAGATTGTCTAGAAATTAGAGTCTGCGCAGGCCTGGCCATTCGTTCCTTTGACTTTGACGACTCTTTCCGGGGTGCCCACAGTGGAGCCCAGACTTCTAGCAGGCAGACCGGCGCCTTTTCCTTCTGGTGCTGGACACACCCCAGAGGGTGCTGTAGAAGTATTTGTTGGGGGTGGTGGCCTATTGGACCTCACACAGCTCCTGGTGGCTGTGGGTCTGGCCTCCAGTAGCAGTTGGTCAGATGGGACCCCGAGCGACAACTCAGCTGAGGGAGAAGAGAAGTGAGGAGCCTTGGGCCCCTGTTGGGGAGGCGGCAGTTCAGAACACAGCACGGTGTTGCCTGCTGCGTACTTACATCAACCACGGCCAGCTTCTGGACTTGGGCCTGGGTCCCAGAGCCAAGCAGGGGTTGCCATTACAGACAGCAAAATCCCAGAGGGTGCTTCTGTGGAGTCTTCTCAGCACAGGGAGCCGGATGGGCACCTTTGGCTTGATCCCTGTACCGCCGCATACCCCTCCCCCCTGTATTACTGATGGACTCTGCTTTATTCCAAAGAGGATTGGAACATAAACACCATAAAGACTGCAACCTTATCCGTCTTCCTCACCGTCGCATTTCCTGCTTGAATGAATGAATGAAAGGCTGTAAGGGGTTGCATAGTAGATTTGGCAGAACTGGTGTAAGTCATACTGTTCCTTTTCTGGCCCCTGTAAAATCCAGCCTCAGCATTCCCGACTCCACCCCCACCCACCCCCACACACACAAGCGTGTGGACTGCCCACAGCTCACGGGTTCTTGCCTCTGGACCCGGTTTGAGCCCCTTGTGTCCCAGCAGGGCCCCCAGTCCACCTTGGGTGTTAGGATTTCTGCGTTAGTCGGCTTAAACTGTTCTAGAAAATGGCAGAGTACCTTTGGGGAAAACAAAATATATTAATTTGGGTCCTAGGTCAGAAAAACAAATTTATATTTGGCTTTGGTCTGGGTTGGTTTTGGCCTTTGGCCACTGGTCAGGAGAGTGAGAGGGTGGGGAGGATTGTTTTGGCCCTAAAGCAAGAGAAATGGTTTGGAGTCCAGCTCTGGCAGGATCATGTAGGAAGCTGGGCCAGGCCTTCCCCCATCTGGACCGTTCATTTCGACATGGATTTAGTGAGTACCTGCTATGTGCTAAGTTCTGTGCAGGTACAAGTAGACTCTGCCCCAGTCCTCAAGGGGCCCAGAGTCTAGAGGGGAGACAGATAAGTGCATAAAGTGTCACAGTTTAGTGTGATCAGGGATGGCGGGGAGGGCAGTGAGTGCAGGGGCTGTGTGAGCCCAGGGGAGGCACCAGATTCAGCTTAGGTTGAGGGCTAACATGAGAAAGATGTTATGGAGGCAGTACCTGCTACATTTGTATGGCCCAGTGGAAAATGAAAAATCCACTTTCAGTGGAAAATGAAAAAGGCCCCTTGCTCAGATTTCAGGTTTCAAGATGGCAATAGCAGAGCATTAAACCAAGCACGGGGCCCTTTTGAGCACAGGGCTCTGTGTGACCCCACAGTTCTCACCCCCATGAAGCCAGCACTGCTAGAAGGAGGAGACACTTCGGCTGAGTGGGAAGGGTGAGTGTGAGTATGAGTGTGCCAGGGGAAGAGGAGGGGCAGCATGGAGTGCAAGGACCTGGCAGTTCTGTGGATTCCAGGAGCCTCCTTTCCTCAGATCTGGGTCTTTTTTTTTTTTTTTTTTTTTAATTTGTGAGTATTATGGCGGTACAAACGTTTTGGTTACATAAATTGCTTTTGTACAGTTTGAGTCAAAGTTATAAGTGTGTCTATCACCCAGATCTTGGTCTTAATATCTGCCCAGGGGCTGATGCAGCCCAGACAGTCTTTCCCAGGCTTTGGGGGTCATGTGAGGTTGCCAACTGTCCTTTCTTGGTAGAGGGTGGGGCTGGGAGTTAGGGAACACAATCATTTTAATCTTACATCATAACCTTCCCACTCATTAGGAGTTAAGTGTCCTTTTTTTTTTTTTAAAGAAATAGAAGTTGCTTTGTGTATTGTAGTTGGCAAACAAATAAACATACAAAGGTGGAGTGAGAAGCTGATGTTGGTTTCCCTAATTTTTTTTTTTTTTTTGAGACAGCATCTCACTCTGTCACCTGGGCTAGAGTGCACTGGCACCATCATAACTCACTGCAACCTCAAACTCCTGGGCTCAAGCGATCCTCCTGCCTCAGCCTTCCGAGGGGACTATAGGTATGTGCCACAACACCTGGTTAATTTTTTTATTTTTTGTAGAGACAGAGTCTCACTATGTTGCCCAAGCTGGTCTTCAACTCCTGGCCTCAAGCAATCCTCCGACTTCGGCCTCTCAAAGTGCTGGGATTACAGGCATGAGCGACCAGGCCCAGCCTGGTTTCCCTAATAAAAAAAAAATGAACCCCCAGATTTTGGCTCCATAAGGCCTCTTTCTTGATGTTCTATGTCCCTGGAGAAGTCAAAGTAACACCCAGACAGCCTTGATGAGAGCTGAGGCACGAAAGGACTCCCTGGCAGTTTCCAGGCATTGAGAATGGGCACTCAGGAGGCCTGGCTGCAAGGGCAGGCTCTGGCAGAGCCCTGTCTCAGCCCCTCCCCCTCCAGCTCTCCATCTCTGTGGGTGAAGACACAGCTCAGGCTGTGAGGAGCTGAGAGGGCAGCTTTGAAACCCAGCAGGGAGATAACGAGAGACAGAGAAAGCAAAGGCTTCCTGATAACCCGCCAGGAAGCCAACACAGAACAAAACAGAGATAAGGAGCAGATCGCCTCTCTCAAGGCCAAACTGTTTAAAAGAGAGTCCTGGTGTGGATGGCAGGGTTTAAAGACTGGGCAGCTGATAGAGATCCTTTGATGGGGACGAAAGAGATAGATGAGGCTCCCCGGGCTTGGTTTGGTGACCTCTAATAGGAATGGGCTCCTGGCTGGACAGCAGCTGGATAGCTGGACGCCTTCAGCCCGCTGAGCTCTGGCCTCATCCCCCAGGTTCAAGGCCAGGCTCTCCTATTTCAGGCTCCCTGAGGCTCCCCATTTAGGCTAAAGCTGATTTAACTTTGATGTTGTTTTTAAACAAATGTAAGGAGGCTATATTCCTAAGAAATGCTCAATCAAGTGTCTTTGAGCCAAGGAGAGCCTTTGAAGCAGTGTGGTATAATGGAGAGGGCCTGGCCTTGGCTTCAGATGCTGTGCCCATGACCCAGGATGTCACTTACTTCCTGTGATCTCAGTGTTCTCATCTGGGCAATGAAGACAGTAAGCCCAGTAGGGCAGGGCTGGGTGACGATCAAGAGATGATGGATGTGGCTGGCGTGGTGTTGAGCACCTGCGGTCCCAGCTACTCTGGAAGCTGAGGCAGGAGGATCACTTGAGCCCAGGAGTTTAAGACTGCAATGAGCTATGGCAGCACCTGTGAAAAACACTGCACTCCAGCCTGGGCAACATAGGGAGACCCTGTCTCTAGAAGAACAATAATCATTTCATTATTCTGCCTCATGGTCCTGGGGGTTGACCAGCTCAGCTGGGAAATTCTCTTTTGGGGTCCCTTATGTGGTTGGTATCAGATGGTGGCTAGGGCTAAAGTCAATTCTGAAGTTCCTCACTCAGATGCTGGCTGCAGGCAGAGCACCTGCACCTAGGCTGGCGTCTGCATGGCCTGGGCTTCCTCGTGGCATGGCAGCTGGGCCCAAAGCAAGGGCACCCAACAAAGTCAGGCAGACGCCAGCCTAGGTGTCATCTTTTCTGACCCAGTCACAGAAGTCACACAGCAGCATCATTTCTGCTATAGTCACAAACCTGCCCAGATTAGTCCTACAGACCCTCAATGGGGAAAGTGTCCAAGTACATTGTAAGAAAAGTATAGGGATTGGGATATATTGTGAGGTCATTGTGAAATATGTCATCTGCCATAGAAGAGGGGGGAGCCAGGCACAGGTCGGGGCCTCCATATGTACTCTTGCTCCAGGCCCTACAAATGACAGGGGCAGTGGCAGTCTTGTGCCATTCAGATCAGGGTAGCCATACCTATGGCTGTGGGTGCTTACCCCGTGTAAACCAGAAAGCATCCAGCAGGGACCCATCCAGCCAGTCTGTGAGCACTGACCTTGCAAATCCAAGCAGTGGCGACTGGGGCACAGGCCAGGGTCACACCAAGTAAGCCAAAGACGGAGAAATGCTTGAATTAGCCCTGAGAGTTATTGCCTGCACAAGACTCGTCAAGAAGCCTCACCTTGTCCCTGCATGATCAGGGGAAGAATCTGCCACATGGCCATGAGGCCACTCGTCCTGAAAGAGAGCCCAGAGCCCTGGGTGCTAGGCTTGACTAGATCACCGTGTGATCTTGGGCAAGTCGCCTCTTCTGGGCATCAGTTTCTTCGTCTGTGAATGGAAAGGGTCGGGCTGGACGGGAAGGCCCTGCAGCCTCTGTCCACATCCCCACACCGAGCAACAATCACCACGCGGCCTCAGACAAAGCCCAGATCTCCTGTTACCCTCCCTGGGAGCACACGGGACCCCTCCTGGCATACACCCCTCCCTGCTGCCACGGGAGCAAACCTGCACTGGTGCTGGTCACTAGACCAGTGCCCAGCAGTGGGGGCGTTCATGGCTCTGACTTCATAGCCTGGGGGCGGGCCAGCCTAGGTCCCAGGCCTGTCTCTACCTAGCCCCTCCAAGGGACAGGCCCGTAGTCAGGGGTGCCTCATCCGAAGCTCTTCCCCTGTGCCCCCTTCCCAGAGGGGAAACAAGAGGGGCAGAGAGGGCAGATTTGAGCCATTGGACCTGATGGTTGAGCAGGAGGCATTTTCAGTTTCTGGGGGGAAGCTGGGAACACCAGCCTGGAAGGAGGGAAAGGTGCCTTCAGCGTGACAAGCTGGGGGCTGTTCTCCGCACCTCCCCCCCACCCAGGAAGAAGGTCAAGTCCTGTGAATGGAGGAGAATGAGGGCCTCAAGCTAGCTGGAGGATACACACCCCGCTCTGGGACCTCTGGGAGGAGGAAGTTCTCCCACAGGGAAGGAGAGTTGCCCTCGGGTCTTTGAAAGGAGAAAACTCGGGGCAGCTGTGGCTGGTCGAGAGCCCCTGGCTGGGAGGGAGAACTCGTCATCGTCCCCCACCTCGGGCAGAGCCCACCCACCAGGGCAATGCCAGGCACCCAGGGGGCCTCTGTGGGCTACAGCTGGGTTTCAGTCTCTGTGGGGAGTGGCGGCCAGTCCTGGGGGCAGGGACTGCAGAGACACCAACCCAGGAAGGTCAGAGAGAGGAGCGGGTGGCGGGGAGGGGCAACTGGGCAGAAGTGGATCAAGGAAAGGGGATGTGTCCCCATAGGCACCCCCAGAGGTGTAAGCTGTAACAGAGAGCCCCCTTCTGCGGGAGGAGTTAGCTATGCAAAAGCATAGCCTAATTCCCAGTGTCCAGCCCAGCCCACAGTTTGTCTCTGTTCCCTGGCTCTGGGTGGCTTTGGGACCGAAAGCATCATTTCAGACAGCTGTGCAAGCTTCTTTGCGGGTAGCAGTGACTGGGTCTGGGAAAGCCAGGCAGGTGGCAAGGTGTGTGAAAAGGGGCTTTGCTTGGGGCTCAGAAGTCATGGCCTGCCTGGGGTTGCCAGATTTAGCAAACAAAAACACAGGACTCCCAGTTAAATCTGAATTTCAGATAAACATATTTTTTTAGTATAAGTATGTCCCATACAGTATTTGGGGTATACTTATACTAAAAATTATTTGTTATTTATGTTAAATCCAATTTTAAGTGAGCTTTCTGTATTTTATCTAGGAGCCCTAGGCCTGCCCCACTAGGGTCCCCAGTGGCCCCTTACAAGGACCATCCCCAGGCACCCCTGCCCTAAAGCATAGAGCGAGCCAGGACCTTGGCACCAAAAAGGCAGGCATGGCCCTCTGAGCTGAACTCCAGAGTTCCTGGCAGGATTCCCCTGTCCCCGGCACCTGCCCGCATTCCTCCTGCACACATTTTTAGCTTTGACTCGGAGATCCTGTGGCACGCTAAGCCCGAGGAGGACGCTTGGCCAGCTGCGCGTCGCCCACCCCACCTGCACTTCCGAGGTCATTCGCCGATCACCATAGTGCCAGCCTTGTCCTGGGGAGTCAGGGGACGTGACTGGGCTTAACGAATGCTTAGGAGAAAGTGGAGCTGGATGGAAGGGCAGAAATGCATGCCAGTGCACTGCACTCCATACTGGGGATCCCTGGTAACTTGGACAGCGTGGCCGGCACGAGGATTGGGGTGAGGATGCGCAGGAGACAAGGAGGCAAAGGCCAGTCACTTAGGGCTTTGGATCTGACGCCAAGGCGCTCGTACTTTGCACTCGGCAGTGGGGAGCCAGGAGGGGATGCTTTAAGCTTACCTATTTGTTGGTTAAAATAAACAAACAAGTAATACAATACAGAAAAGCAGTGTTGTCGAAGTATGGTCCATGGACCCTGGAGGTCACCAAGATACTTACAGGAGATCTGCAAGGTCAAAACTATTTTCATAGTAATACTAAGACATTATATGCCACTTTCACTGTGTTATCACCTGACTGCTCAAAAGCAATGGTAAGTGAAACTGTTACTGCTTTAGCACAAATTAAGGCAGCAGCACCTGAAGGGGATCACAACGCGCCGCCCCAAAATAAGCCACTGTGGCAGAATGGTTATTTTGAGCTGAAGGCAATTGAAAATCAACAGATGTGCGAAGAGTTCTCTGCCCTCCTCTTATTTGCAAAAAGCAGGGCATAAATTTCCCTTTGTGAAAACCAAGATGAGTTTGCATTAACAGACCTCACTAAAATAACCCTTATCTTCCATTAGTTCTCCCATATATTTCCTACCCGCTTCCCCGCAATGTATCACCCTTGAAGCCCAAACCCTCTTTCCTCTGTTTAAGTGGTATATAAGTCCCATGTCTAGTTACTTTTTTGAGTTTCGATTCTTTTCTGTGAACTCCTGTGCATGTAAATATTGATAAAAGTAGTGTGCCTTTTCTCCTGTTAATCTATCTTTTGTTAGTTTAATCTGTAGACCTCCAATCAAGGAAGCTAAGAGGGTAGAGAAAAAGGTTTTCCTCCCCGACACACCAAACCGTGCTAGTAGTCATTGTATTCTTCACTGCCATGTATTTGCAATTTAAAAACATTTCACTTATGAATGATCTTGATGGAGCAGTAAAAAATATTAATCTTATTTTTTTTTTTTTTTGAGACAGAGTCTTGCTCTGTTTCCTGGGCTAGAGTGCTGTGGCTTCAGCCTAGCTCACAGCAACCTCAAATTCCTGGGCTCAAGTGATCCTCCTGCCTCAGCCTCCCAAGTAGCTGGGACTACAGGCATGCATCACGAGGCCAGGCTAATTTTTTCTATATACTTTTAGTTGTTGGCTAATTTCTTTCTATTTTTAGTAGAGACAGGGTCTCGCTCTTGCTCAAGCTGGTCTCAAACTCCTGACCTCGAGCTATCCTCCTGCCTTGGCCTCCCAGAGTGCTAGGATTACAGGTGTGAGCCACCGCTCCTGGCCTAAAAAATATTAATCTCATTAACTCTCAATCTATGAGTAGTATATCTCTTTGTCATTTTAATATTTTGTGAGACAAAAGAAGAAGCATGCATAAAGCACTTCTGCTGCTTACCAAAAGATGATGTTTGTCTTAAGGAAAATGCTTGCGTGATTGTGTGAGTTGGCCAAATTAGCTGTTTTTTTCATTGAACACCGTTTTTACTTAGAAGAAAGACTGACGAAGTATGGTTATCTAGACTGGTATTTAACAGACATTTTCTCAACAATGAATGAAGTGAGCCTGTCAAACCATGAAAGACAACTGACAGTATTTGTTGAGAATGATAACATTTGAACTTTCAAGCAAAAGTTAGAATTTTGGAAAATTTGTATCCACCCCTGTGAATTTGACAAGCTTCTTAGTATGTAAGCACTTTTCTGATGAGATTAGTAGTAATATTAACAACTATGATTTTTCAGTATTGCATAATGAAGCCAGGTGCAGTGGCTCATACCCGTAATCCCAGCATTTTGGGAGGCCAAGGTGGGAGGATCACTTGAGGCCAGGAGTTTGAGACCAACCTGGGCAACACAGAAAGACCCTGTCCCTACAAAAAAATTTTAAAATAGTGGGATGTGGTGGCATATACCTGTAACCCTAGCTATCCAGGAGGCCGAGGCAGGAGGATCCATTGAGCCCAGGAGTTCCAGGCTTCAGTGACCTATGATTGTGCCACTGCACTCCAGCCTGGGTGACAGAGCAAGACCCTGTCTCTAAAAAAAGAAAAAAAAAATTGTATAATGAAATTCATCAAATTTTGGAAGATCTGCATAACTCAATCAGTACCTTCTAAATGACAAATGCATGATGTTATGAAATCATGCACACATAAAAGATTCATTTAAAGACAGGGCTGGGCACAGTGGCTCACACCTTGGGAGGCCGAGGCAGAAGGATTGCTTGAGCCCAGGAGTTTGAGGTTGCAGTGAGCTATGATGATGCCACTGACTCTAGCCTGGGCAATAGAGCAACACCTTGTCTCAAGGTGGGGAGAGGAAAGGGGAAAAAAAAGAAAACAAAATATGAAAAAAAAAAAAAAGACATTGTCTCAAAAAATACATAAATAAATAAATAAAGTGCAAGACAGAAAAATAGGTTTTAATGTAGCAGAGTATAAATATGTCATTGTTATGGTTTCAGACTCTACACTGCAACCTTTAGGAAACTGATACTTGTTGAGTTTTGACATGCTGTCAAAGAAGAATACCTATAAGAGGCCATTAAAATAATTATCTTTTGTCTAACTACACATCTTAGTGACAATGAATTTTCTTCTCATATTCCAACCAAACAATACGTTAAAATAGATTAAATACAGAAACAGATATGAGCATGAAGATGTTTTCTATTAAGTCAGTCATAAAAAGATTTGCAAAAAGGTAAAACAAAGCCATTTCTCCCATTAATTTCTTTTTATTTTGGCAAAATAGTTACTTTTTATAAAACTGTTATTTATATTAATATATAATTGGTTTATTAATGTTATTTTTAAATGAATTAATATGTAAATATTTTAAAAATGTCTTAGCTTTAATTTCTCAGGGTGTTTTTTTCTTAAAAATTTTTAAACTTTTTTAGAGACAGGATCTCACTATGTTGCCCAGGCTAGATTCAAACTCCTGGACTCAAGCAATCCTCTTGCCTCAGCCTCCCAAGTAGCTAGGATTACAGGCATACCACTGCACCTGGCTTTAGCTTTAATTTCTAATAATACTCATTGACAAAAGTGTTTTGGGGTCTTCGGTAATTTTGGGGAGTGTAGAGGGTCCTGAAACCAAAAACTTTGAGAACTACTTCAAAATGGTGGAGTGAATTGTTTCTATCCCGCCCCAGAATCTCAGCCTACAGTTTGTTTCTCTCTGAAGACAACTGTGGCAGCCAATATACCTATATTACCTATCCTCTGTATTCTCTGTCTTTACACCAAAAAGGCACTCACCACTCTGCACGTGCTCTTTTCAGCAGGAAATAGTGGGCCATGGACACCAGCACACGTCAGCGATGTACAGCTGCCGCGCCGTTCCCCTGGCTACACGGTGTCCCTACTGTCAGAACGTGGCGTAATCTGGTAAACCCTGCCTTTGCTGCTGAACATTTGGGGTGTTTCTAACTTTTTACTAATTCAAAGAACCATGCAATGAACATCCTTGGAAAAGTTTTAAGCAGGTAACTGATGTGATCAGATGTGCTTGTTCAAAACATTACTCTGAATATGTAAACTGAAATCTGAACGAGATCTATGGATTGTATCAAAATCGATTTCTTGGTTGTAGATATTGTACTATTGCAAGATGTTACCACCGGGGAAAACTCGGGGGAAACCAAGTGTAGGATACATGGGATCTGTCTGTACTATTTCTTATAACTGTATATGAATCTACAACTATCTCAAAATAACAAGTGTATTTAAAAGACTGATACCCATTAGATGGTTACTATCAAAATAACAGAAAATAACAAGTATTGGCAAGGGGGTAGAAAAACTGCAACCCTTCTGCAGTGTCGGTGGGGGTGTGAAACGGTGCCGCTACTATGGAAAACAATATGGCAGCTCCTCAAAAAACTACAAATAGAACTATCATGTGGTCCAGCAATCCCACTTCTAGTACACATCCAGAAGAATTGAAAACAAGATCTCCAACAGATATCTGTAAACCATGTTCACAGCAGCGCTATTTACTGCAGCCAAGAGGTAGGAAGCAACCCAAGTGTCCGTGGACGGACGAATGGGTAAGGAATATGGGGTGCACACATACAAGGCGATTATTCCGCCTTAAGAAGGAAGGAAATTCTGACACATGGATGAACCTTGAGAACATTTTACTAAGTGAAATAAGTCAGTCCCCCAAAATACTATGTGATTCAATTAATATGAGGCATCTAGAGTAGTCAATGGGAGGGGAGGATATGGGTGAATTCACACCTAACGGGTACAATGCACACTATCTGGGCAATGGGCACACTTATAACTTTGACTCAAATGGTGCAAAAGCAATTTATGTAACCAAAACATTTGCACTCCTGTAATATTCTAAAATAATAAATTTGTAAAAAAAGATAATAAAAATAAATAAATAAATAAATTATGTTGTAGATACTGCTATAAAGACATAGCAGATAAGCAAAAAAGAAAAAAAACATAGAGTAGTCAAATTCATAGAAACGGAAAGCAGAATAGTGGTTGCCCCAGACTTGGAGGGAATGGGGAGTTGTTTAATGGGTACAGAGTTTCAGTTTTGCAAGATAAAGGTTCTGGACCCTCTGTTACACAACATGATTATATCAATGCTTAACACTGCTGAACACCCTTAGAAATGGTTATGATGGTAAGTTTTGTTATGCCTTTTTTTTTTTGAAACAGAGCGTTGCCCTGTTGCCCGGGCTAAAGTGCAATGGTGTCATCATAGCTCTCACTGCAACCTCAAATTCCTGAGCTCAAGTGATCCTCCTGCCTCAGCCTCCCAAGTGGTTGGGACTACAGGCACGTACCACCTTGCCTGGCTAATTTTTCTACTTTTTATAGAGATAGGGTCTTGCTATGTTGCCCCGGCTGGTTTTGAACTCCTGGCCACAAGCAATCCTCCCACCTCAGCCTCCCAAAGTGCTAGGATTACAGGTGTGAACCTCCACACCTGGCCTTATGTTATGCATTTTTTACCACACACACATTAAAAAAAAAACCAAAAACTAGAGGAGCACTAGTAAAAAAAAAAAAATCACTCTGGCTGCAGCAAAGTTTAGAGAGGCCATACTAGAGGCGGGGGGGGGCGGGGGGGCAGTCTCCTAGCAGGATAGTCTTTTTGTCCTGGTGAGAAATACTGGGGCTTGAACCAACGCAGTGGTGTGTGTCTGAAAAGACTGTGATGGATTGAATTATTGGTCCAAATCTTTGCTCCCCTGTAATAGAATTATCCATCCACACCCCTGCCATGGTGGACAGAGGGTACTTTCCTACCTTTTGACTTCACATTTGGCCATATGACTTGATTCTGCTGATAGGAAATTTGTGAACCTGGCATGAGAAGTTTTGAAATGTGCCGGCTCAGTCGGACATTCCCCCACCCCTGGTGCTGAAGTAATATCTGCCAGGATAAGATCACGCCCCAAATGGCTGCCGCCCCTTCAGCCTGGGTCCAGGAGTGAGTGTCCAGGGACAGGCCATGTGCCCTGGTTAGGCACAGGTCCCAGGAGAATGAGAAACTCCTAGAATAGACCTGAACTTAGCCTGCACCTTGGAGCCTGCAGCTTGGAGTCCAGCCTAGATCAGTCAAGGTACAGCTGACCCACAGACCCATAGGCATGGCAATAGACGATTATTGTCGTAAGCATCTGAGCTGTTTTACACAGCACAAATAACCATTCTATAATGGCATTTAACAGGCTTTTATGACCTCAACCATCATTTGGCAGATAGCAAAGCTTGCAATCCAGCAACATTCTTAAGGCAGTCAGGAGGGTGCGAGGTGGTTTACGTTCAGGTACAGACTGCTAGTGAGAGTGCCGGGTAAAGAGCCCCGGGCATTGCTTCACAGAGGGGAGTGTAGTAGCCTAGGACCTTAGCGGTAGTTCCTATCAGGATGTTGGCGTAGATCGCCATAGGAAAACACAGTCAACAGTGCTTCCCGTAATCTTTCTGGAGTGACTTGAGTCTAGTGATTGAAATGAATATATATCTTACAGGCTGGGATTATTTCATTAAGATGCTATTTGGAATAGACATTGTTCTATGATAATGAATCACTGGCCTTTGCAGGATAGAAGGGGCCTAAAACAGCTAACTCGCCCCCACAGAGGTAACTGGCATCCTCGAGGAACGGTGCTCCACGGGGAATTCGGTGTTCACCTCTTGCCGGCAGGTCGGATGTTCGTTGCCAACAGTAGCTAACTCGGCCTTGGCTAGTGGGAGCCTACACCGTTCGCTGGGCCCAAGCACAGCCTCCATTTCTCTGACTGTGGCTATTCCTCTCACGTGTCCTTCGTGCCAGCACCAGGGTGGCCCATGACTGAAGCTGGCTGATGTCAGATGGCCAAGTCAGCCTGGTAGTTTAGTGCCTTTTCCACGGTAATAAGCTTCTGAGTGTTGGGGGTCATTAGTTATGCAGCCACATTGTAGCAATAACAGACAATGCAGAGGCATTAAAACCCCTTTTCGTTATGGAAAATCTCAGACATATACAAAAGTACAGAGAATAGTCTAATGAACCTCTGGGTACCTATGTGTCAGATGGCCAATCTTGTTTCACCTATGCACTCACCCACTCCTCCCTTAACCCTTGATTATTATTTGACTTTTATTTTTATTTTTTTTAGAGACAGAATCTCGCTCTGTTGCTTAGACTGGGGAGCAGCGGTGCGATCATAGCTCACAGTAACTTCGGACTCCCAGGCTCAGGTGATCCTCCTGCCTCAGCTTCCTGAGCAGCTGGGACTATAAGCACATGCCACTGTACTGGCTAGTTTTAAATTTTTTTGTAGAAACAGTCTGGCTATGTTGCCCAGACTGGTTTTGAACTTTCGGCCTCAGGTGATCCTCCAGCCTTGGCCTTCCAAAGTGCTGGGATTGCAGGCATGAGCCATCATGCCTTCCCTTTTTTTTTTTTTTTTTTAAAGAGACAAGGTCTCGCTCTGTCACCAGGCTACAGTGTAATGGTGCTACCATAGCTCACTGCAGCCTTGAACTCCTGGGCTCAAGTGATCCTCCCGCCTCAGCCTCCCAAGTAGCTAGCACTACACTACAGCTGTACCTCACCATGCCCAACTATTTTTTTTTTTTTTGAGACGGTCTCCCTCTGTTGCCCGGGCTAGAGTGCCATGGCGTCAGTCTAGCTCACTGCAACCTCAAACTCCTGGGCTCAGGCAATCCTCATGCCTCAGCCTCCTGAGTAGCTGGAACTACAGGTGTGCACCACTATGCCAGTAATTTTTTTTATATTTTTAGTTGTGCAGCTAATTTTTTCTATTTTTAGTAGAGATGGGTTCTCACTCTTGCTCAGACTGGTCTCGAACTCCTGACCTCAAGCAATTCTCCCGCCTTGGCCTCCCAGAGTGCTAGGATTACAGGCATGAGCCACTGCATCCAGCCATGCCCAGTTATTTTTAAGTTTTTTTTGTAAAGATGGGGTCTTGCCACATTGCCGAAGCTTGTCTGGAACTCCTTGTCTCAAGTGATCCTCCCACCTTGGCCCCTGGTTTATTTGAAGCTAACTCAAGATATCATATTATTTCATCTGTAAATATCTTGATATATAGTTCTAAAAGATAAAGAATTTTTTAAAAAGACAATACTTTATCATACAAAAATCAATCTCATCAATAGAAACTACTATCCAGTGTTTCCTATTTCTTCAATTATCTTATGATTTTCTAGTCCTTCATTTTCTTTTTTAACAGTTGTTTGAATTGATATCCAAATAAGGTCCATACATAAAGTGTGGTGGATAGATCTTAAATATGTCAGTTCCCCCTCTCTCTATTCTTTCTCTGGTAACGCTGTTTTGTTAAAGAAATTGAGCTGTCCATCCTCGTAGTCTCCCGCAGTCTAAATTTGGCTGCATTTGCATCCCTGTGGTACCATTTAATATGTTATTCTATCGTTTGTATCTTCTGTAAATTTTTAGTTATAGAGGCTTGAACAAATTCAGGTCCAACTATCTTTTCAAGACTACTTCCCAGCTGGTGTCGTGTGCTTCCATCGGTAGGCACCTAATTTCTGGTCGTGTCTCCTTTTGTGACATTTGCAGCCATCGATGATCATTGCCTGGATTAATGAGAAGTTGCAAAATGGTGATATTTTAACTGCATTATTTCTTCTTGTGTTAGCTTGCATACTTCTACAAAGTGAAACTTCCGCTCATTGATTATTTAGTTACCCTGAAGGAGAAATCATATACGGAATAAATATTTAATGCTTTCCCTTATTGATTCGTTGCCTAGCATCCCCCTAAGGTGACAAATGAGTTATTTTTAAACTGTCTATGAATCAGTGGATTTAAACATGTTTGATGGGTGTCAATCCATTGCAGTTACTAATCTTACTGATGCTCAAATAATCCTGCCTTTGGCTAGTGGAAGCATATTCAGGTTGGCTCCTGTGTCCTTTGGCCCAACCCCAGTAGTGTCCCATGGCTTTCTGCATTATTGAGTTATGCGCTTTCCAGAGGCATTTTTCACGGGATTGATTGAAAGTCAGCAGTGGCGGGAGGTAGGCTGACTCCCAGTCTGAAGTCTTGCAGAGCTGCCTGGACAGCGATGCCACTCGCAGGTGTGGGGCCGACACGGCCGCTGAGACTCCTGGGGAAGAGTCGTGCCTTGTGCCCCGCCAGCTTCCCCTCCACACATTTACCAACCCATCCCGGACAGAGCACCAGGTCTGCGGGAACCATGAGACAAGCGATTCTGGCCCCTGAGGGCGCAGACCCAGGAAGAGAGACAAGTTCCTTCTCCTGAAGTAACAAGGGCATGGGGTCGGGAGACAGGTCAGAGAAGCCTAGGAGGTACTGGGGCAAGGACAGACATTTCTGACCATCCCACAGGGCCTCGGAGACTTTAGCAGTGCTGCCCAGCACACAGGAAGGGTGATAGCCACTGTTGCAAGCAGGTGGGTGGCTAAGGACAATGATGCTACGGAGACCCTGGGCATCTTCAAGCTTCCACATGGTCCATGACACAAGTCAGTACAGCCATGCGGTCAGTTTTCACCCTTCATGACCTGGGGGTCATGTTTTCTCCCTTCATGACCATGGGGTCACTTTTCTCCCTTCATGCCTGTGCATGAGAAAATTCTTGTCTTCCCCAAACATGGGTTGGGCCTCAAAGAGAGATACGTGTCCCCTTGTTGCAGTCCGCTTTGTCTGGTGACATAGCCCCCAACCCCCATATATGCACACCTTGTGCTTTCACTCATGGGACACAAAGTGCATGCACCCGATGCATAAACACGTTTGCACACATGGTCATGTGCAAGACCACCCACTGACACGCACACACGCTGAGGTAGTGCAGGAGAGGAGACCCGGCACTGCGCTGCGGGCAAGGAGGCCCGCGCTCAAACAGGCTCCTTCACTAGGCCGCCGGTCTCTGGACTGCAATTTTCTGATCTGTAAAACAAGATGTTGGTCTTAATACCCCGCTGTCCGCAAGGTCCTTGCCCACACTGACAATAAGACTATGGTGTGCAAAGTATATGCACGCTCATAGAAATTCAAGCCAAAGGATTAAACCAGTGATGGTCGAGTTCCCCAAGTCTTCCAGGGATCTCTGCCAGCCCCCACACCCACACATCTTAACCAGAAAGAGTCCTGCTCCTGAGCGCCCAGCTCTCAGGCTGCAGCTTGCTTTTTACCTTGACTGTATCAGCCGAGGAGAGTGGATGCTCACCGGGTGGCCCCCAGGCTGGGTCTGGCTTGGGAGCCCCTCCCTGGGCCTGGGTTTCCACCCACTTCCACAGAGCTCCAGCAGGGACACCCACCAGTCTGCAGGGAGTGGGTTCATGGTTTGCCTGTGGCATTGGGATTTGCCGGCGCTGGCTTTAAGGCCTGCTGGGGCCCTTGCAGGTTTCCTGGAGGCTGGGAAAGCTCTGCCTGTGCTGACTGGCTCCCTGAGCTCAGCTTGCCCACCCCAATTGGCTGTCAAGGGACCCTGGAGCTTCAGTGCTCCTATAGTCAGGCGTGTGCTCTGGAAGGAGGACTAGGGGAGAAGAGAAGCCTTTCCCGTAGAAAGGCCGCTGTATGCGGAAGGTGGGGAAGCTCCGGGCTGAACCCTGGCTCAACAACTTAAATGCTATGTGCCTCGGCAACCTTCCCAGGACACAGTTTCCTTTTCCTCATCTGTCAATAGGGAACCAGAGTGACTACCCTAGGATGGTGTTGAGAATTTACTGATGCAATGCCTATAAAGCCACAGCAAACGCCTGGCACTTAACAGGTGTTCAAAACCTGGTAGCTGCTGCTGCTGCGACTGCTATTGACTGGCCTGGTTTTCAAAAATAAGACACAAGGTGAGTAACGGGAATTGCAGGAAGAGATGCTTGAATCCAATACTCAGCAAATAATAACGAATATTAAAGTATATGTATAGGCATTTTGAAAAGAATAGCCACTTATTCCCGTATCTGGAAATATGTAGACTAGTTGAGTAGAGCAGTCACTTCCTAGAAATGCTGAATGAAATAGCGAACTGTGTATGAGAAAGCACAGATGGCCTGGTGTCAAATAAGGGACTTGGTCAGACTCAGAGTGACCAGAGAGCGCGATCTTATCGGGGAAGCCCACGCTGCTTTCTGAGGGCCTGGGCCGGAAATGGCCGGAGCATCCGGCGCCTGCTGGGCACCGCGTCAGTCCTCTTGGCCCCCACTCTGGTTCCAGCCATTGCAGAGGGGATGACCAGCCTCATGCAGGTGCCACCTTGTCTTGGGCACGTGGAGCTACTTCTTCCTGTCCGAGTCCGTCTGACCCCAAAGCATGGGATACTCTTGGGAATTCCTTGGAACCCCCCATGTGCAAACCCTAAGTTCAGAGGAGTTAAGTGTCTGTGGGGACACTCTTGTCCAGTGGGTGACACAAGAAAATAGTAAATGCTTCTCCTTTTCACCTTCCATTTCATAAGGCGCCTCAGAAGATCTTAGGAGAATCAAGCACCTGCCAGAGGGTCCCTTGATAAGGCCACCTTGTACTGGCTTTTCCTCTTTCTTTGTTTCATTCTCTCCATCCTTCACTCCTGCTCCTTGAAATCGCCTCCCAAATTAACGAGCTTTTCCAGAGGCTCCACTTTTAGGGGAACCTGAATGAAACAGGGAAGAGGAGAAAAGGCCTGAGGTCTGGTCCTGGGAGGTAGGTTATCACAGACCCCTCCGCTCCCCTAAATTTGGGACTTCTTCAAAGTCAATTCCCTACGAGAGAAACGGGGAAGAAAAACACAGCTCAGACACAGAAGGCTTTCCTATATCCATCTAGCTGTGGCTAGAGTAGGAACACAGGGTAAATAGAAGTCCAGTAAGGCTGGGTGCAGTGGCTCATGCCTGTAATCCTAGCACTCCAGGAGGGAAGGCAGGAGGATCGCCTGAGCCTAGGAGCTTGAGGTTACAGTGAGCTACGATGATGCCACTGCACTCTCTACCCAGGGTGACAGAGTGAAACTCTGTTTCAAAAAAAAAAATCCAGTAAAATGCCTAACATAAGCCAACATTCACATAGAAGGAAGCCCTGTGTGATTAGAAAAACTGTAAGCCGAAAAAAATTTTAAGTGGTTCTGATTTGGAAGTATCACTAGGTTCCTGGTAGAAGTAAACAAAAATCCTTCCTGGGAGAATATATAATATATTAAACACAGATTCAAAGCAGTCCCACAAAGAATTCCAAGGAACATGAGCTCATAATAAAAAGTCAATAAACTCATGAGGAAACAAGCCACAAGGAGCATAAGTCAGCAGAAACAACAAATAACAAGATGAGACCCACAAACACTGCATAACATGGAATGATGAGACACAGAATAGAAAATAAATATTTTACGTCGGGCGTGGTGGCTCACGCCTGTAATCCTAGCACTCTGGGAGGCTGAGGGTGGAGGATCACTCGAAGTCAGGAGTTTGAGACCAGCCTGAGCAAGAGCAAGACCCCGTCTCTACTAAAAATAGAAAGAAATTAGCTGGACAACTAAAAATACACATAGAAAAAATTAGCTGGGCACGGTGGTGCATGCCTGCAGTCCCAGCTACCCGGGAGGCTGAGATAGGAGGATCGCTTGAGCCCAGGAATTTGAGGTTGTTGTGAGCTAGGCTGACGCCATGGCACTGTAGCCTGGGCAACAGAGCAAGACTCTGTCTCCAAAAAAACACAAAGAGTCAAAAATAAATATTGTAATATGTTTAAAGAGGTGAAAAAGGATACTGAAAATATGATGACAAAGAAACTAATAAAATTAACTAGGAATATTTGAAGATGAACCAGATAAAACTTCTAGAAATGAAACTGTAATTACTAAAATTAAAAACCTCAAAAGAAAAATAAAAAAGCAGAATAGGTAAAGTAGAAGAGAGTATAGTAAATCGAAATACAAAGCTTAAGAAATTAGCAAGAATTCTGCAAAGAATGATAAAAAGATGAAATATGAAAGAGAAGTTAAGTGACATGGAAGAAATTCAATGTTTATCCATGATAAAAACTTCTCAGCAAACTAAGAATTAAAAGGAACTTCCTCAACTCAATGACATTCACAAAAATCCTACATCTGCTATCATATTTTATGGTAAAAGACTGACTGCTTTCACTCTAAGTTCAGGAATGAGTAAGAATGTCCACTCTTGCCACTCTCATTCAGCATTTTACTGGAGGTTCTAACCAGTGCAATAAGTCAAGAAAAATAAATAAAAGGCTTACAGATTGGACATGAAGAAATAAACGTGTCTCTCTTAGCAGAATACATAATCTATGTAGAAAATTGCAAAGAAGCTACTACTATAGTGAATGAGGGAGTTTAGCAAAGTTACAGGATACAAGGTCAAGATAGAAAAATCAATTATATTCCTATATATTAGCAACATACAAATAAAATGGAAATTTAAAAAATAGTACCATTTACAATACCATAAAAAACAGATTCATACTTTGTACAAATCTAACAAAACATGTGCAAGAACAGTATGCTGAAAACAATGAAACATCAATGAGAGAAACTAAAAAAGATCTACATGAAATTTTATAAATTAAAAAATCAATATTTTTAAGTGGTTAATTCTCCCCAATGTGATCAATAGAAATCAAATCCTTGCAGGCTTTTTCCAAGATCAACAGGCTGATTCTAAAATACTTACGGAGGCCGGGCGCGGTGGCTCACGCCTGTAATCCTAGCACTCTGGGAGGCCGAGACGGGCGGATCGTTCTGAGCTCAGGAGTTCAAGACCAGCCTGAGCAAGAGCGAGACCCTGTCTCTACCAAAAATAGAAAGAAATTAATTGGACAGCTAAAAATATGTATAGAAAAAATTAGCCGGGCATGGTGGCGCATGCCTGTAGTCCCAGCTACTTGGGATGCTGAGACAGTAGAATTGCTCGAGCCCAGGAGTTTGAGGTTGCTGTGAGCTAGGCTGATGCCACGGCACTCGCCCCAGGCAAGAGAGTGAGACTCTGTCTCAAAAAAAAAAAAAATAAAATAAAATAAAATAAAATACTTACGGAAATACAAAGAAACCTGAATATCCAAAACAACTTTGAAAAAAAAAAGAATAAATTTAGAAGACTCACACTACTTGATTTCTAGATTTACTATAGAGGTACAGTATTTAAGACAGTATAATATTGGCAAAAGGATAGACACATATATCAATGGAACAGAACTGTGAGTACAGAATTAGAATCACATATACATGGTCAATCAATTTTTCACAAGTCAATTCAATGGAGAAATATTAATAATAGTCTTTTCAACAAACTGTGCTGGCACAATTGAACATTCATTTAAAAAGAACTTCAACCCATAAAGTCACATATTGTTTTAAAAGTAACTCAAAAGGACCACAGACAGAAATGTAAAATTATAAACCTTCTAGAAGAAAAAATAGTAGAAAAATCTTTGTGACCTTGGGTCAGGCAAAGATTTCTTATATATTACACCAAAAGCACAATCCATAAAAGTAAAAAATCAATAAATTATATTTCATAAGAGTTTTAAAATTTTGCTCTCAAAACATACTGTTAAATCAATGAAAAGGAAGCCACAGCCTGGGAGAAATATTGGCAACACCTACATCTGACAAAAGGACTAGTATCCAGAATATATAAAGAATTCTCAAAAGTCAATGACAGGAAGGGGGAACTTGGGCGGTGGTGGCATGAAGAGGTTGGCGAATACTCTCAATACTCTCCTCCAAAATAAATATAAAACCGGACACATTTTTTCAAGAAACAACTGCAGTAAATTCTTATAATTTTATATTCCCTCAGCATCCATTCTGAATGCAAGTGGAACTTTCTCATACCAGAGCAGGGTTCAGTCACCTGTGACAATCACTACCAGTTCCTCAGTGTGGTCAGTCTAGATGTCTATTTTGTGCAACTGCTTCCAGGTGACTACCTCCCTATAGGACAGCTAGATACAATCTATTTGACTCACCCCACTGACCTGACACCTTGGACGGACTGCACAGACATGCCACTGCAACCACCTCTCAGCCAGCCTGCCCCACAGCACTGCCTGCTTGCTCTAAACCCACCAGTTATAGCCTTCCCGCAAGAAACCTGCTTGGCTCCTTTGCTCCCTAGCTACTTGAGGGTTGACCGCCATCTTGAATGACACAGTAACTATCTGGACCAGGAAGTTCATGACGAACTAACTACTTCAGAGGAAACAAATGGTCATCAATGTCCTTCACGCTGGGAAGGCAACAGTACCAAAGACAGAAATTAGGGAAAAACTAGCCAAAATGTACAAGACCATACCAGATGTCATGTTTGTATCTGGATTCAGAACTCACTTTGGTGGTGGCAAGACAACCGGCTTTGGCATGATTTACGATTCCTTGGGTTATGCAAAGAAAAATGAACCCAAACATAGGCTTGCAAGGCATGGCCTGTACGAGAAGAAAAAGACATCAGGAAAGCAGTGAAAGGAACACAAGGACAGAATGAAGAAAGTCAGGGTGACTGCAAAGGTCAGTGTTGGTGCCAGCAAAAAGCCGAAGGAGTAAAGATTCTGCAATGATGTTATCTGCAGCCACTGTGTGGATTTTTCACAAGAAGATTAATAAACTTAAAAACGTTTTGTCCGGGGCCATGAGACCCGACGGGAACTCATCTAAGATGGCCGCTTAAGCCCACGCTAAGCCTGTAAGTTTCCATTTCCTCAATGTGACGTGTGACGTGGCCCTCTGATCAACCCGCGCGCGGGAGTTGCCCTAGCAACTCCCGCCTTGGAAAGCACCGCCTCTCCACTTCCTCTTTCTGCCTTATTTAAGCCTCCGCTCTGCCGCCAATAAACGAGACTTGATCAGACCTTTTGTCTTGTCTCCGTTTCTTGTGTCTCCTGTCCCTCCCAATTCCCACTCCCCCTTCCAGGGTCCGCGCTGACCGTCCCAGGGCCCGGGACAAGTGGCGCCCAACATGGGGCTCTGGACACGGGGGATCCAGTGAGGAAGAAGACGCAAGGTTGCCGGCGTTTGTGAAACGAAAGTAAAATTCCTTCGGCCGCCGCGGGAGCCTGCCGCGAGGGAACAGAAGGTGAGTGCGTCTGAATATGGGGCAGGAATTAAGTCAGCACCAGCTTTATGTTAAGCAGCTGAAGGAAGCTTTAAAGACACGAGGAGTAAAGGTTAAAAGTCAGGATTTGTTTAAATTCTTTGATTTTTGTGGAGGATGTTTGCCCGTGGTTTCCGCGAGAGGGCACAACTGATATAAAAAGGTGGAAGAGAGTTGGTGACGCCCTTGAGGATTTTTATCAGACATTTGGACCTGAAAGGGTTCCAGTCACTGCCTTTTCCTACTGGACTTTGATTAAGGACTTAATAGATAAACATAGAGACTGTCCTAATGTTGTGGCTGCTATTGCCCAGACAGAGGAAATCCTGAAAGAAGGCTCTAAAACAGAC
>RJWJ010002737.1:0-95813 GCA_004363605.1 Indri indri
TAGGCATGGTAAGAGAATTCTAAGGTGGCTCCCAGGATGACCACCCTCTTGGTGGCAGCCTGGTGAGACCCTGAACAGAGAACCCAACTAACCCATGCTTGCACTCCTGACCCATGGAAATTATGAGAATAAATAAGTGTTGTTTTGAGCCATCGTTTGTGGTTACTCAGAATAGAAAACTAATACTATGGGAGTTGACTAATATCAATTTAGGATCACTTCCATTAAAATGCTTAAAATATTTGAGCACTTTAAAAAGTAAACTTTAATTTATTATATCTGGAAATGCATTCTCTTAGAATATCTCAGGACCCAACAAGACTTGGTGAGAAGGAGGTAATTTTCTGTATTTCACTATCGCTCAAGAAATATCATTAATACAGAACACAATTCCAAATTTGCAACACACAAGACAGCAGACCCAAATCTAAATTCGTGATCTAAATATTTAAATAGATTCCATTTATGCCAAAAGTAAGAAATGACACAAGAGAAATAACTAAAAATAGTAATTGTGATTTTGATTCTTTTCAGTGATGCTGATGAGACTAAATTATGCTCTGTTCAAAAACACCATCATCAGTAATGTAACTAATTGACGAATGAAAGCAGGAGGGACATCTGCCAAAATTTGGGTAATTAAAATAAATGCCTGTCTTCATTATGTACACAATAAATTTATCAGATAATTACTGTATGGCATTTTTATTCTTTGCTTCAAAGTATTTTATAGTATTAAGATTTTTTTTAATCAACACTAGAAGTCAACTTAGTGGCAAAAAAAAAACCCACCATAATTTACTTTCTAATAAGCTTCTTACTGTTTTAAAGCAGACCATATTTTGTAAATCATTTGAGTAGATATAATTGCATAATTGCTAAAAACATAAAGATGATCATTATAGCATTATTTGTTATAATAAAACATAGAAAGATCTGACATACCCATCAGTATGGGAAATATTAAATAAATGTTGATATATTCATATCATGGAATGTTATGTAGTCATTAAAAAGAATTAAGTCTGCCAGAATGCATTGACCTAGATATATCCATAATATTTTATTAAATGAAAAAAATCATAACTCAATACATAGTTTGATGACATTTTAAAAATATTATGTGCATATTTATGTTTTATGTACAGAAAAAAATTTTAAATATAAAGTTTGTAAAAATAAAAAAAGGTCTAAAAGACCAAACTGCTAAGAGAAGATAACACTTGGGGAGAAGGAAGGACTTGGGAAATTTTACTTTTCTTTCATTCACTCTAACCCCTATGAATTCAGTACCCACAAGGTCCAGACAGAATACTAATGGTTTTAAATGTCTCATTTTTGATCTGTCTAATTTCTAAAATGTCTAATTACCCATACTGCGAACATGAAATCAGGTTGAAGTTCTCCCCCCACTCCCAGAACCGTGAATCATATTCCCTCCCATTCTCTCCAATCGGCCATGCTTCTTCCTGCTCTGTGGCCTTCCGTGAACTAAAAGATCGGTGCAGCCTATTTCACTGAGTCTCTCCGTGCTTCAAATCCTCAAGCCTCATCTTCCTCTACCCATCCTCTGGTTCACTCCAAAAACCTTCAGAAATTGACCCAAGGCAGGCAAAATCTTCTCTTCATTGAGTAAGGTCAGAGAGACTGGAAACATACATTTTAAAAAACATTTTTCCCTCCAGCTTTATTAAGGTGTAATCAACAAAATCATATATATTTATGGTGTACAACTTGATGTTTTGATATATCTATACATTGGGAAATGATTAAATCAAGCTAATCAATATATGCCTCACCTCACATACTTACCATTGGAAACATCTATACATTAATAAACTGACATATCGTACTTCTGTAATAATTAATAAAATATCAAACATGTTTTACTTAGGCTACTTAAAAACATTTTTTGATATGTACTTTTTCCCCTATTTGCTTCTCACTTTAACCATCCCAGTGAATGGCACAATATTGGGCATTTATTGGGTTCGTGGACAGATGGATGGATGATCGATGGACGATTGTATGGCCATGACATCTATAAAAGGATGGGGTGGGAAAATTGGACTAAGTAATCTCTAGGGTCATTACAATTCTAAAAAACTCTATTTTTCAAAATTCAAATGCAGTGCAAAGAAAAGGATACAACAGTAACATTTTATCCTTCTCGATATTATCTAATTTTGTACTTCTCTGAGTAAAAAGCTTCAAAGAAGTTCAAGTTAATATAGAGAAAATTGAAGGTCATGAAGTTGAAATATAAGGAATTCTGACTACTTCATTATATTTTTTACACTTTATGCCTGAGAAAACAATTAAAACTTATCTTACCACCTCTCAAATACCAATATTTCCCCACTATCACCACCATAAAAGATTTTGTCTAAAAATTCTTCTAAATTAGCATACTTTATTTAGTAAGGTTTCCTTTGCTACCTTGTCTACAAAAAAGTATGACATTTACTATAAAAAGTACTGTTATAGCCATCAATCATCTGAATAAAATATTACAAATATATTTAAAGTTCTCTGTGAGTACATATCCCTATACCACCCAAAGTTTGCATTATTCTGAATTCTTTATCATTTCCGCACACACCTTTATATTTTTTACTACATAGACATGTATCCTGTAAACATATGCAGTACTGTTTTGCATGATTTTAAACTTCATATAGATGGTATTGTCCTGTATGCATCTTTATGCAACTAAAGGACACGGGGACCATTGTAGGGGGGAAGGGCATGCCTTTAACCCATGCTTGGGTGAGGCAAAGACATAAAATGTAACCAAAATGTTCGTACCCTCATAATACCCTGAAATAAAAAAAAACAACCATCTTGTGTACTTGTGCAAAAGTACAAACTGTGTTTAGGTAGGATTGGAACTACCAGGTCATAGAACATGAACATCTTTGACTTTACTAGATACTGCCACATTACCCTCCAAGGTGACTGTATCAATTTATATGCCTACCTAAAAATTAAAAAGCTAAGCACTCCAGTTAAAATGTTATAATAAACTCTCCAAAATTAGGAAGAGCTTATAAAGAAAGAATAAAAAAGAAATAGGAAACATATGATAGAAAAAAATCAATAAACCCAGATTTAGTTATTTGAAAAGACTATATTATATACATATACAGTCATGTGTCACTTAACAACAAGGATACTATCTGAGAAATGTGTCATTGGGGATTTTGTCATTGTGTGAACATCATAGAGTATGCTTACACAAA
Source organism: Indri indri (assembly GCA_004363605.1). NCBI lineage: Eukaryota > Metazoa > Chordata > Mammalia > Primates > Indriidae > Indri > Indri indri. The sequence continues at coordinate 3,243 of RJWJ010002737.1, forward strand.
CTAGACGGTATAACACGCCTAGGCTATGTGGTATAGCCTATTGTTCCTAGGTTACAAATCTGTATAGCATGCTACTGTACTGAATACTGTAGGCAACTGTAACACAATGACAAGTATTTGTGCATCTAAACATATCTACACATAAAAAGGTACAATAAAAACACAGCATAAAAGATTAAACAATTTCTTCTTTGATCCATAGGTTGGTTATAAATGTGCTTTTCAATTTCCAAGTGTACAGGGACTTTTTGTTATATGTTTGTTATTGATTTCTAATTTTATTACATCATAGTTGAAGAATGTGGTCAAAGTAAAACTGACAGAAATTTTCTGAGACTTATTTCTTGGTCAATTTTTGTAAATGTTCTGTTTACCAAGAGTGGTGTATTAAGATCTTCCACTGTGAATTTGTTGGTTTCTCCTTGTAACTCTGTAAATGCTGCTTTTCATATATTTAAGATAATGTTCTTACTTTATCATAAGAGTTTAGAATGTGTGTATTTGGGGGGTTAACATGTATCTTTTTTTCATTGTGTAGTGACCCTCTTTATCCCTAATAGTAATTTTTGACTTTAAGTGTATTTGTCCCAAACTAATTGACATGTCCACTTCTTCCAAAGACTACAGGAACCTTAGAGTAATTTAACTCTGAAAAACCTCCATCTGTTTCATGTGTCACTGAAGCGCATTAATTTATTTTCCCCTTGCTTCTTTTGCCCCTAAAATTTGGACAATAACATTGTCTCATATAGTCATAATATTTAGATTTATCCACCTGTTCAGTGATTTCTTTTTCCCCTCATTTTCCCTTCTTAAATCTTAACTCCAAGTTTAATTTTTTTTCTTCCTAAAGACCCTTGAAGAACTACATACCTTAGCAAAAGGACTTGGAAAAAAATCCCCACACTAGCTCCCCCAAAACAGGGGTACTGTGTCCATCTCAATATGGACTCTTACAGGGAAAAATGGAAATCTTCCTCTGGAATTTAAAATCATAGATCAGCTCTCGAATGGGTTTGGGGTTCGAATGTTCAATACTGATATTATCCAGGAACTTCCAAGCCAAGGAATAAATGAATAATTAAAAGTAGTTCCTTATTACTAATGCCCCTGGATGCAAAGAAGAACCATCCTTGGAAACCCCAGCCCAAGAAATAAATAATAAAAGGTGGTCTCCCATTGGTAGTAGTACTGGGAGTACATACAAAACATGTTTGGAGAGAAATACTTTCAACCTAGACCTCAAGAAGATTTCTTACTATGTGGGGCTGGCAAGTCTTTTCTATAAAGGACCAGATATTAAAAATTTAGACTTTGTAGGCCATGCAGTCTTTGCTCAAACTACTCGGTTCTGTCATTTTAGCATGATAGTAGCCACAGCCAATATGTAAATGAATGAACATAGTTATGTTCCAATAAACATTTATTTAAGGACACTGAAATTTGAATTGTGTATAATTTCCAAATGTGAATAAATATTCTTATTCCTTTTTCAAGATTTAAAAATGGAAAAAACAGCCTTAGCTCGTGGGCCATCCAAAAATAGGCAGTGAGTCAGATTTGGCCCACAGGCAAAATTTTGCCGCCCCTGGTTTAGAACATAGTAAATGATGTCTGTGTTTGCTATTACTAAGCAGAATTAATAATCACTAATTTAAAAAGAACATGTTCATTTCCATAGTAATTTTCTCAGCAGACAAACTAGCAAAGAGAAGCCCTTATTTGACCACTTAAGGCAAATTGAGAAAGCTCGTGATACTGAGATCCCAGTTTTTAATGTATTATTGATCTAATAAAATAGTTGGGTCTGCACTGATCTGGAAGAGCAGAACATTAGATGTAAGACTTAGATAGTTGGGATATGAAATGTTTAAAGTGACTTGATTAGTGTCTGACCCTGGGAGAGTGGCATAGAAAACCATACTCATCATTCAACATCCAGCTTAAATCGGTCAGCTCCTCACAGATGCCTCCCTCGAACTGCCCATTGTTAACGCTTCTGTCAGCTGAGCTGACTTGACCCTTTGCACATATTCCCTGGTAGCACTTACCAGTGCACTGCAAACTTTTGCTTTCTCTCTTGCTTGAGTGTTGCATATTCACCTTCCTATCTCTCATATATGAACCAATGAAGCTGACAACTGGAAATCACTCATTTAAAGATTATTAATGAAGAAATGTGGTTCCCATAGAGCAGAGCTCATGTATTTCCAGGACATAGGACCAACAGAATAAGAAGCAGCTGGTTGCTTATCGTATGATATGAGAAGGACATGATACATAAATCCCTCACATACACATCTTTAGAATGAAAGTGTTAAGAGCATAACAAAATTATTATGAATATGATTCTGGACTGCTTATTATAAAAATCATTGCTAAATTGATTCAAAACAGAAAGATTTAAGAACTATGGGTGAATTTTTCCCCAGCTTAAATAAGATTTTATCAAATTAACTCAAATAGCTAAATTACACAGAAGGGAAAGCAGTAATTCATTTTTCCTGTCATTTATATAAAAAGCCATTCTCATGAAGAATAAACTATATTCTATTAACATAAAATGATATTTTATCCTCTTAAAAAACTGAGTAAAATTGAGAAGAGCATTTAACTTTTCAGGACTGCAGTAAAATCTCAAAATGCTAGAGAATAACATGCAGTGGAAAATACTTAATTTTGCCAAATAAGAATATGATATGTATATTCTTCCATTACCATCATTCAACAGAGTATAGGGACATTTTAATATCAAGATGTAGGAAGAAAATGTCATGTTGGTTAAAATGCAGTCCTTTAAATGAAATGGATATAGCTTTATGAAAAGCATGTTAAATTGTCACTGTTTTTTTAAAATTGTGCTATGTATTAGAGAATAAATGTTCACATGTCCCAGTGACCCTAATAATCCATAGCCCAGTGTTTGGCAACCACCATATGAGAGAGTATCTGAGGTCTCCTCTAGCTCTGATTTTTTAAACATAATTAAATTCTGATTATATATCATCATATAGTATATGATGTCTTTCCCCTTTATAGCAATCCTCACAATAGATCACCAAAGATAGGTTTTTTTAGAAGCTTAACTTTTCTTTTTCTTGAACTTGATGCTGAATTTACTTTCTAATTTAAATCTTTATCAATTTCAATTATCTTTTTGCTTGATTTACAGGCTTTCATCCTTAGCTCACTAAATTAGCTGTATGTCATTCCTTTCACCACAAAAAAGTCACACATTTTTGTCTTTTAAAACATTTATGATTGGCAGGACGTTCATCTATGACAGAGTGAAGATTTTGGCAAATCATCCCCCGAAAAAACATATAAAGCTGGACAAAATGGTCACAAACAACCATTTTAAAGCTCCAGAAAGTGACCAAAGGCAAACAACAAATAGAGAGGCACTTGTTCATGAAAAGCTCCCAACATTTCAGGCAGGAACTGTGGGAATCTGCAGCCTTCTTGCTTAGAGCTTCTCCCACCCCCACTGCCTGGTTCAACAGACGAGAATGGCTGTTATATGGATATGTAGCTAGACTAAAAACCAGCAGTTTCACTGCCAGAAAGGGCTGACTTGATTTGAAGCAGAGCTGAAAACCCAAGCTCAGCAGTGTTGTCACTAAAAGTAGCAAACTCAGTAGAAAACAAAAGGGGGAAACCCACAGCCCTGCTAACCTCGGGTTCCATGGCAAGTGGGAAGCCAACCAGAAATTTAATAGGGAAGCGGTTCTGGAAATGAGATCACCTTAGAAGTGCAAGAAAAGCTCTTTACACATTTTTGACTGACTGGGGCAACGCATGTATGGGCAGGGAGAAATGAAAGGGCCCAGTGGAAAATAAAAGCCAAGGCAGACTTTAAACTGCCTGAACTTTGAATGTGTTTCCAACTCACACACAAATTCATTGGCACAGTGTGAGAGTCAAAGAGCTCCAAGTGTTTGAGCACAACCTCTGCCCAATCATTCATTGCCTGAGCGCTAAGCTATATAGATACAGCAGAGGCATCTATAAATGCAGGATAAAAATTTAAATTAGGAAAAAAATTGAGCTGAGAGCAGTGACCACATACCATACTACATACCACAGGAGAGCCATATTCTACAGGTTAAGTCTAAGCAAGTTAATGAAGAAACATACAAACGAACAAAAATAAATCCTCAGGAATAAAAAGCAGGATCCAAAGTTGCTACAAAGCATTATCTAAAATGTCCAATTTTCAACAAAGATTTATGAGACATACGAAAGAATAGGAAAAGTGTTTCCTGTACTCTGGGGGAAAAAATGTTAAAGAAAATGACTTTGAATAGGTGAGATGGAATTAACAGACAAAGACTTCAAAGCTACCATTATAAATATGTTCAAAAACAAAAGGAAACTATGTTTAAAAGATTATAAGTAAAATTTATGGTAATAATTCAGTAAATAGTGATGAAGAAATCCCTTTCAATGAAGAAATAGATACTATATAAATAATCAAATGGAAATTCTGGACAAGAAAAGTCCAATAAGTAAAATGAAAAATTCACAAGATGAATTCAACAGCATATTTGAGAAGGCAGAAGAAAGAACCAAGGGACTTAAGACACATCAACAGAAATTATCCAATTTAAAGAATAGAAAGAAAAAAGAAGAAAAATAATCACAGTATCCAAGATGTATTGCACATTATCATGAATACCAACATATGTCTAATGGGAATTTGAGAAGAGAAGAGAGGAAGTACAAAGGGACAGAAAAAAACGAAGAAATTATGGCTGCAAACTTCCCAAGTTTGATAGAAAACCTTAATTTACAGATCCAAAACTCAATCAACCCTAGGTAAGATAAATACAGAGATCCAAACATATACACATTATAGTCAAACTGCTAAAAGACAAAGAGAAAATCTTGAAAGCAGAAAAACAACTCATCACATACAGGGAAACAACAATACAATTAACAGCTGACTTCAAATCAGAAATCTGGAAAACAAAAGGAAGTGTATGACATATTCAAAGTGCTAATAGGAAAAAAAAAAAAACAACTCACAAAGTTAGCTAAGAATTCCATGTCCCGCAAAACTATCCTTCAAAAACGAAGGTGAAATAACATCATTATAAGATAAACAGAGGCTTAGAGAATGTGTTGCTAGATCTACCTTAAAAGAAATGCTAAAGGAACCCTTCAGGCTAAAAGGAGTGATATCAACAGAAAGTCAAATTCATAGGAAGAAAGGAAGAGCACTGAGATCAAACATACATTTGTAAATATAAAAGACTCAAATATATTTTTCTCTTAATTTCTTTTAAAAACATTATATAAAGCAACAATTATAGCACTATATTGCTGGGTTTACAACATATATATGTAATTTATAAGACAAATCTAACACAAAAGGCAGGAGGAAAAAATAGAGCTGTCTTGAAGGAGAAAGTTGCTATATTTTGCTGGAATTATGTCAGTATTAATTGGAAGCAGAATGTAATAATTTAAGATGGGGGTAGTAATCCCTAGAATAACCACTAAGAAAATAATGAAAAAAAGCTTTTAAAAATAAAAGAAGTAAAACAGAACACTAAAAAAAAATTAACACAAAAGAAAGCAGTAAAGGAGCAGTAGAGGCACAAAAAAATCATGAGATATATAGAAAAAAATAAACTGTCAGACATAGATCCAATCATATCAATAATAACGTCAAAATAAAAGGACTAAAATCTATAATCAAAAAGCAGAGATTGCCAGATAGGCAGAAAATCATTATACTTCTATATGATGTCTACAAAAGAAACATACATATTGAAAGCAATATGATAGAAAAAGATAAACCACATAAACAGTAACTATAGAAGCTAGAGTGGCTATATTACTACTAGAAAAAAATAGTTTTTAAGATAAAAAATATTACTAGATACAAAGAAGAACATTTCCTAATGATGAAAGGGCCAATACGCCAGGAAGATACAACAATTATAAACATACATACACCTAGAAACAGAGCATCAAAGTATATGAAGATGAAAATGACAGAATTGAAAGAAAAAATATATAATTCAATATTTCAAGTTAGAGATTTTAATACTCCACTCTCAATAACAGATAGAACTAGAAAGTAAATCAATAAAGATGCAAAAGAATTAGACAACCCTATCTACCAACTTAACCTAATTAACATTTATAGAATACTGTACTAAAAAGCAGCATAATGAACAATTTTTCTAAGCATACGCAAAACGTTCCTCAGAATAAATCATATTCTAGTCCACAAAAGAAGTCTCAATAAATTTAAAATTATTTATTGCTTTAAACTATTTTCTCCAACTGCAATGGAATTAAGTTAGAACAATAGAAAAAAATTTAGGAAATCAAATATTTGGAAATTAAACAATACTTTTATAAATACTATATGGGCAAAGAAGAAATAAAAAAGAAAATTAGAAAATGTTTTAACTAAATCAAGACAAAAATCACATATATTAAAATTTATTAGATGTAGCCAAGCTAGTACTTAAAGGATAATTTATAGCTCTAAACACCTGTATTAGAAAAAGAAAGGACTCAAACCAATAAGTTTTCACCTTAAGACATCAGAAAAAAGGGGCACATAAGATACAAAGCAAGCAGGCAGGAAATCATAAAGATCAGAGGGGAAAAAAATCAAATGGAAAACAGAAAAACAATAGAGAAAAATCAGTCACTGAAAGTTGATAAAGTTCTAGACAATATGACCGAAAAAAGAAGAAACAAATGACCAAAATCAGAAATGAAACAGTGGATATCTCTGTCAACTCTAGGGAAGTTAAAAGGATTATAGGCAAACATTATGAATAAATTTATGCCAACAAATTAGGCAAATTAATTGAGACAGACAAATTCCTAGGAAGACATTTCTATCAGAGACCTAAATGTAAGAACTAAAACTAAATCTTCTAGGAGAGAACATAAGAGAATATCTTTGTGAAGTTAAATTAGATAATGCTTTATTAGATATAGACATAAAAAGCACACACTATAACAAAAGTTAGTAATTTGGACTTCATCATATTTCTGCTCTTCAGAAGACATTGTTAAGAAAATGAACAAACATGCCACGGAACTGGTAGAAAATATTTCCAAAACACGTATCTGACAAAGGGTTTGTATAATGTCTATAGAATACAAAAGAACTATCACGACTCAAATAAATCAGCCAATAAAAGGATATTCTGATGGAAAATTAAAATCACAAAGTTATATCACTACACATCTCCTAGAATGGCTAAGAAGACTGAACATATCAAGCATATCAAGCATATCTCTTAGTATGGATAGGGAACAACTGGAAATCTCACACATTGTTAGTGGGGAATACAGGGTGGTGTAGCCACTTTGGAAAACAGTTTGGCATGAGCCCATTATCCGAAGTGAGGTATCACAAGATTGGAAGAATGGGCTCCACTTGTATTCATCATCGAATTGGTACTAACTGTTGAACACTAGGGTACTCACATGGCAGTAATACTCTCCAGGGATTAGGGGGATGTGGGGGTAAACCCACAACTAAAGGACACAGGGAGCATTGTAGCGGGGAAGGGCATGCCTCTAACCCTTGCTTGGGTGAGGCAAAGACATAAAATGTAACCATAATATTTGCACCCTCATAATACCCTGAAATAAAAAAAAAAAAATCAAGTGACCACAAAAAAAAAAAAACTTAAGCAATACCATTAAACATCCATCCCAGAAAACTTATTCTTGATAATTACCCAAGAGAAATGAAATAATATGTCAAAAGATTGGTATATGAATGTTTATGGTACATTTTTTTATTAACAGTCAAAAACTGGAAACATAAATACCACATCAATTAGTAAATAGATAAACAAATTATGATACAGCCATACGAGATACTGTTTAGCAATAAAAAGAAACAAAGTACTGATACACACAAGACATGATTGAATCTCAAAAGCATTATGCTAAGTTAAACAAGCCAGATCCAAAAGGCCACATGCTGTATGATTCCATTTACATCATACACTGGAAAACGCAAACCCACAAAGACACAAATTAGATCAGGGCCAAGGGTGATGGGGAGAAGAGATGGGTATAAAGGAGCAGGAAAAATTTTTTGGTGTGATGGAAATATTTTACATGTTGATTGTGGTGGTGGCTACATGACTGTATACATTTGTCATAATGCATCATAAGAGGTACAAATGGGGGGAAAAGATTATTGACAAATATGATCCTCATGAAAAAACACAGATGTAAAAGTAGGTCTCCTTGGTCAGGTGTGGTCGCTCATGCCTGTAATCCTAGCACTTTGTGAGGCCAAGGCAGGAGGATTGCCTGAAGCCAGGAGTTTGAGACCAGGCAGAGGAAGAGCGAGACCCTGTCTCACAAAAAATAGAAAAAAATTAGCCAGGCATGGTGGCATGTGCCTGTAGTCCCAGCTACTCAGGAGACTGAGGCAGGAGGATCACCTGAACCCAGGAGTTAGAGGTTGCAGTGAGCTATGATGACGCCACTGCACTCTAGCCAGGGTGACAGAGCCAGACCCTGTCTCAAAAAAAAAAAAAAAAAAAAAGAAAGAAAGAAAGAAAAGAAAAAGTAGATCTTCTCATCCTCTCATGCTAAAAACTCTAAATATTTACCTATCATCTAGTTGAGAACATTGGAGAACTACCTGGAAGCTCCATGAGTCAGTGCATTGCCTGTGTGAGGAGAAAAACATGGTGTGATTTTTCTGAATAGTTCCAGTACCCAGAAAAGGGTTTCTCAATCTCGTAGCTACTCAATAAATATTTGTATTAACAAATGGACAGATAAACGGATTCTAACAAAGATACTTAACTAAGCTCAGATACTCTTCCAGGTGCGGAGGTGGCATCATAAGTGGTGAAATATGAAAACAAAGGAGTCTTATAAATTAATCTAATTCTCATTACCTTACTGTGTCAATGGAGTCTGTATGGCTGTTTTAGAATCTTTGTATATAATAATATTGCCAAATCAGTAAACAAAAAACATCTTTTAGAAGGGATCATGTATAAATAAGAAAATGTCTTTCAAATGACTCACTTAAAGATTAAAATAAACAAATCAAGATAAAGAAACTTTACACATATCTTGAAACTCTATGTAAGTCGATCTGCATAGGTTAGACAATGCCTATACTGAAATAAGGTTCTATAATAAACTGTTTCACTTGAAATAGGCAGAATTTCTTATTTTTATTGCATTTTTAAGTAATGAAGCAAACTCAAAAGGTTCTCTGCAAGCTGTTCATTTCTTAGCTCTAGAATGTTTTCAAAATAACATTCAAATCAATTCATATTATTTCTAAAGAAGTGTCAAAATGTTCTCAATTGTTCGCAAAGATACTGCTTTTTTCTTGCTCAACTTATTATTTTGCAAGTTTTCCTAATGATGTCCTTTACAACAATTTTGTTTTTCTGATCCAAATGTAAGTCATTGCATTTACTTGTCATGTCTCTTCAGACTTTTTCAATCTGGAGCAGTTCTGCCTTTGTCTTTCATAACATTGCCATTTCGAAGAATATCTCCAGCGTCATGTAGAATGTTCATCAATCTGGGTTTGTCTGATGGTTCCCATGATTAGATCATGATTGAGCATTTTAGGTAGTTATACCACAGATGTGATATTGTGTCCTTCAAGCTATACCACATCAGAAGGCACCTGAAATTCATCGGTCCTATTACTGAAGATGTTAACTTGGATCCTTTGTTTTAGATGGTTGTCAGATTTTTTCTATGGTAAAGGGATCTATTATCCTTTGTTAATCCATGTAAAAAATACTTTGATAGCTCATAATTTAGTTCCATTACATGTATTTTAATATTAGAATATTATGACATTGTAAAGTATACCTTGGAAAATAAACATATTTAATCATTAATAACTTCATTAGATGTGGTTTTAGAATAGAATGATACATTTAATTATTATGTACATTTCCAGAGGCTATCATATATGCCCATCATCTTTAAGCCATAGTTTTAAGTGGAAGTTGATGGAAGGGCTCTTCAGAAATTGTCTATTTTTTTTCCTGTACCAACACGAGACTTGTTGTTTATGCTTTGTGTCCACAAGCCCTGTTGGACAATCATTTCCTGTGTTTAAAATTCAAGAGCAGTGCTCTTTATTCTAGAGGAAACAAAATTCTTTTCCAGTGTACTGACAAACATACCATCTCCCCAAATATCAAGAAACCCAAGAGGCCAGGCTGGATCAATAAATAAACTTTCAGCCCCTGTCCTAAGCTCCAATGATTTAGTTCCGTTTATAAAGTGTTAACCTTGAAATATAGCCTGAGATCAAGTTGAACACATTTTATTACAATACAAACTTGTAACACACTAGAAACTTCATTTACTCAAAGTTAGTATGTTATAATAGAAAGATCCCTAGAGTCTAAGACAACCAGTGTTTTTTAGCTTAACTCCATCACCAGTCTTTGTTGATTCACTTTGACCTTCTGAAAATCGTTTACTCATCTTTAAATCAGTACCAGCTCTGTGGGGTTGTATAAGCAATAAATCACATACTACATGAAAGAGCTTTGTAAGCCACAAAGCACTTACAAATGCTAAAGAGGGGGAGATGCCCTCCAAAATACAATATACTGTTATTTCCTACATGGAGAATCACTCAACTTGGACTTAATATCAAACAAAAATCTATTTATTAAAGAATTTTCAATAGTTTGAATGTCTGAAAATGGAGCATCCTGATTGTGCAAATGAAGCAACACTGAATAGAACAGAATTTTAATGATGCCAAGAACCAGGCATAAACTGCTCAAGAGACTGACTGCTTTCTGTGCTGACTTCATGGAGTGAAGCAGTTTTAAGAGGAACAGCTGCCAACTTGGGTTGTCAGCCCACTGCATACCTTTTACAGTGATGCTAGAGCTGCCTACACACAGGGTTATAGGAAACACTCAAACATTGGTTGCTTTTGTAAGTCGTGTGTGCGCATGAACACACACACACGGGCACACATACACACAATGGTTCTGGCAAAGAAACAAATCAGTCAACCAAAGTGTAAATCTCTTCGAGTAATGCTTACATGCTATTTTATGCATTCATCCAATCCAATTCTTGACTGGTTAGACTACAGGGATGGTGGCTGAGTGTACCTTCCCAGTGAAGGAACCAGAAAGACTGGAAAGAAATACGCAACGGTGAAGCTAGTGACGTCATTGGAAGCTTCACGTAAAACAACTATGTACCAGATGGAAATATTTTCAGCTAAGTCAACTCCCAGATGAAGGAAGCAGCAGGAGGCCACACATAGATTGAGTGGGGCTCATCATAAAGGATTAGCAAGAGGAGCATTGAAAAAACTTGCAGACCTGTGAGCACAGATGATGTTCAGGAACTGGCATTTAAGATTAGGAAAATTAACTGACCACCTAAATGTTGATCTTGTTTGTATACATCTCCCTCTCCATCCCAGCCATCATAGCCCTAGATCAAACACTTCATTACCTTTTTATCTCAATTGTGTTTCCATTCTGACCAATTCCTACCCCATCTCCAACACAATCTCTTTAAATGTGCTGACAGTGATTGCTCAAAAAGGTGAAATTATGGATGATTTTTTTACTTATTCTCTCCCATATGTTCCCTTAAGGATCTCTCAAGTGAAATCTACACAGTCTCCTCATCTTATGAATAGCATGGTTGGGAAATAAATCTACGACCCTACAGGGCTACTTCTGAGGAACATCAATCCAAATCCTTGGTTTAAAATACATCCTCTGCTTACACGCGAATGTTTATAGCAGCACAATTCACAATCGCAAAGATATGGAAACAACCCAAGTGCCCATCAATACATGAGTGGAATAATAAAATGTGGTCTATGTATACCATGGAGCACTATTCAGCCATAAAAAAATGTTGATCTACTATCTTTTGTAACAAGCTGGATGGAACTGGAGACCATTCTTTTTAGTGAAGTATCACAAGAATGGAAAAACAAACACCACATGTACTCAATACTAAATTGGAACTAATCGATCGATGCTTAGGTGCACATATGGAAGTAAAACTCAAGGGAAATCAGGTAGATGGGAGGGGGGAGGAGGGGATGAGTAAATTCATACCTAAGAGGTACAAGGCATGCTAACTGGGTGAAGGGTACACTTATAACTTTAACTTGAACTGTACAAAAGCAAATTATGTAACTAAAATGTGTGTACCCCCATAACACCCTGAAATAAAAAATAAAAATAAAAATAAAATAAAATGAAATAAAATATGTCCTCTCTGTAAGACACCCAGTGCCACCTTCCTCTCCTCCCTTTTACCATTACCTTTAAATCTCTCCCCTTATTCCATCAGATATTTTCTCCTTTGATAGTCTACATTCACCACCTCTCCACTATACATTAATTTGGATATTGCACTCAACGCTCTTGTCTCTCAAGCCCTTGATTTCCTTGCCTGTAATTACCTTTACCTTCACTTCACTTCTGCCTTCTTCCAGGGCCACATTTTTATATAACCTTCACCTAGAAACTCTCTATGCCTGAAACCTTAAAGTCAAATAATTTCCCCTTGGACCACAGCTTCCTTTGCCTCCTCCAGTTCTTTCAATTAGCTATTCTTCGGCATCAGAGGGATCCTCTATTTCCTTGATCATTGTAGTGTTTTCTCCCTATACATCACCCCCACCTCCTGTCTTCACTTTCTTCTCCATTTAATTTATTTTTACAGACATTTATTTCCGTAATACCTTTTCTTCACTCCCCTCTTTCAAATTCACTCAGCCAAACCTTAACCCTAATAACCCAACTCTCTACATTGATACCACCTTCACCAAGATGCTGACAACTGCTGTAGACTATCCAAAACAGAATGGATTGATGACACCACATTGAAGGTAGCCAGCCTTAATTGGTACTCAGAATTCCTTTGACTAGTAATCCTTTGTGTGTATTTGGTCATACTCCTTTCCAAATTTCCACAGCAGCTATTTCAAACATTTTTTAAGCTCCTCAAAATTCCTACCTTTCCCACATTTTCAGATGACTTTATCTTCAACTTCCTAGAGAAGAAATAAGCTCTCAGGCAAGTACTTACTTATTTACCATTAACAGACTCATAAACTTACCAACAACCTCTATCACCCTTTTGGCTATACCAGAAGATGTCCTTTCTTCCTTCTAAGGCTAGTCTTGCCATTTGTGCTCTAGAAACCATCTCTTTCAAATTTTCCAGTTTCAATTGGCACCAATCTTCAGCATCAAACATGTTCTAGTCCCTGACACTTATTTAAAATTTCCATTCTTATACCCACAGTCCTCTCTAGGTTTTTTTTGTTTGTTCGTTTTGTTTTGTTTTTTGTGATTGTTCTCCTCTCCTTTAAGGTCGAATGATCCACTGAAACTATTCTGTTATCATCAATGATTACCTTATTGCTAAATCAATGAATATTTCCAGTTAACTCCTTTAGACATTAACTACTGCCAAGGATTCCCTCCTTTCAAACATACTCTCACGCAAAGACATCTCGCGATGCTCCTGTGCGCGTGCAGGAGCTCCTTCTTCATTCCCTTGGCAAACTCCTCTTCTCTGCCTATCTTTGAAAGGCTGGAGTTTCTCCACCTCCCTCTTGGTTAGTTCTCTTTTCAGTCACAACTCCTATGGCTTCAATTATTGTATGATGGTGACTCCTAAATCCGTATCTCTACCTCAAGTTCTCGCCTGAGTTTAAGATTCTCCCCTGCTTACTGAATCACACCGCTTAAACATCCAAGCATGCATGTTAAACTCAGCATGTTTATTTTGTATATTTTTTTCACTCCCATCAAATTACTCCTGCTTTCCCGTCTTAGTGAATGATGCCAACAAAACCAAACCTGGGATTAACTCCAGAATTCTCCCAGGCCTCCTTCCTCTAACACATCCAATGAAACATCAGAATTTGCTGATTCCACTCCCTAATCTTTCTTGACTGTGTCCATTTCTTTTCACCCCCACTCCCACCCCCCATTGCCACCATTTCGGTCCAGATCACAGGTATCCCTTGCCCAGGAGAAAGATAAATATCTCTTAAGAAGTAACTGATTCCAACCTAGCCCTCTTTCAGTCCACTCTGTACCCCAAAAGCAGAGAGAGCTTTCTAAGATGCACACCCGATACATGCATCTCCTGCTCACAATCACTCAACAGTCATGTGCTGCTCTTAAAGACCAAACTTCAAACCAGGTCCCACATCCTTGCTTGATGAGGCTCCTGGTTGCCCCTCTAGCTTATCTCCTCTTCCTCTCCCAAACACTCTGCTGACACCCTTACCCATTCCACTCTGCTCTAGCCATTCTCAGCATCTTTCTTTCCCTTAAGCTGTCCATGTCCTTTCTTGCCTCTATAATCTAACTTATACTCTTATTTCCCTATCTGGAATAAACTTTGTCTGTATACTTCACCCCTTTCCTGGCTAATCCGTCAGATCTTAGCCCAGCTAGCATACCCGCTATGATATTGCCCCTAAACCCACAGACATCTGTTGTTGGTATGTCTTCTTTGTGCACATATTTCCTTAGTATAGCTCTTTCACATTGAATTTCAGTTGCCTGCTTTAATTGTCTATATTCCTCAGATGACAAGTTCTATGTGGATGGGGAGACCATGTCTGTCTTGTTCTCAATAGATTTCCTAGAATTTAGTGCTATGTCTGATATTCCAACAATGTATTTAATGCATAAAAATGCATGAATGTACACTGCTTAGAAGGGACTCAAAATAACACAAATAAATAATCCAGGTAGTTCATGTTAAGAATGATTAGAAACTCTCTAGAGCAAAGGAGGTTCTTTCTGTCTGGTTATAAGAAAATCATATATAATGTAATAGTAATCCAACGTAAATGTAAGAAGAAAATCGCGACCAAAGAAAAGTAAGATACGAACTGTTCTAGACATTATGTTCAAATGCCCCAAAATTACAACTGAGCTTCAAGTTTTGCCCTGAATTTCCTGGCTGCTAAGGTAAAAACAGAAAGAAGATCTATTATATGGATCTCATTGAACAGGAAATACATGAAAAATTTTCAGCAAAGGATTTTTCATTCCCAGTAATGAAATGAACATTAAATGTCTCATATATGACATGAGCAATATATATATGTGTGTACATATATGTGTGTATATATGTATACTTTAAATCTCAATTGTCATGGAAAATTTTATAGATTTTTTGTAGTTGGCTTTTGACAAAAGTAGAAGGCAAAATATCAAACTGCAACTTTGTGATTCTGTGTGGTGCTAAACAAATACGGCCTATGGATGAAGCATATACTCATTCAACTTGATCCAGTAATAGAGTTAAAATATCTAGAGCAGAGTTTCACGACTTTGGCACTATTGTCCTTTGGGGCTGGATAATTCCTTGTGGTGGAGGCTGTCCTGGGCATTGTAGGATGTTTAACAACATCACTGGTCTCTGCCCACTAAATACCAGTAGCACCACCTTTCCTTTTCTAAGTTGTCTCCAAACACTGCTAACTGCCTCCTCAGTGACAAATTCACCCCTGATTAAGAACCAGTGACCTAGAGTAATAGAAAATAAACTTGACTGCTCAGTTCTCACCCTGCAAGTTCATCATTTATACTGATTGTTTCTTCTGCCTTGCAATGGAAAATTCGCAGCTGTGAACAGTGTCTCCAACATTTTGAGCTTTTGTTCTTGACATTCCTCTATTCCTCCAGATTTCTTCTAAACCTGCCAAATATCCCTTGTAAATTTAATTACGGACAATGATGCATGCTTCTATTCACCACAGTTTCTACCAGAAGACCAATCTCTTGGGGAAAGCATGACTGCTGCTGTTACTGAAATTTGACCAAGCATGTTGAAACATGCTGTTCTGTGTTCACTTCTCCTTTATGTAATCCTCCCATAAACTACTGTGAATATTGGTGCTATTACTTTACAGTTTTTCCCTGTAGGAAGACTGCACTGTATACTACTCATACTATTTCTTCTAACAATACTGCTAGTTGTCATTTGTTACGTATACTCATTCTCTGACAGACATTATGGTATGTATTTTACAAACATTATCAATCGTCCTCACCCAAGCCCATCCACAGAGGCATTATTGATATCTGGTACAGTACCTTGGAAAAGGAGATGTTCAGTTGGATATGAGGTGAGTAGTACCATGCACTTAGCTCAAGAGGGAAATGTCTACCATTAAAACACAACCTTTATTGTTCATCCTTTTATTTTGTTTTAGCTAACATTGTCTTTCCTATCTCTAGTAAGTCAATGACTAGCTCCAACTCGCTTTTGGGTTTCATTTTCTTTTTTTCTCCTGCTAGTGCTAAGGGACAGTGCCTTCTTTAACAACTTTCATACCCACTTATCTTAGAATGATTCAGATTCCTCTTGTAATAAAGAAATTGTTAGATGCCTGTCATTTACTGCCACTCCCAGATTGGCCATAGAGAATATATTCTGTTTCAGCTGTCTCTTGTATAAACTGATGCTGGATTTTCAGAGATTTCAATTGCCAAGAAATAAGGCCCTCTCTGAATAGCTCAAGATGAGGCTTTCCAAGTTACTGATCAATATTAACAGACCTCAAAACAATTAGAAGAGGACCCTGAGCACCAACAGGTCTACCTGGGAGAGGTCTCGTTTGAAGGTTTACACCATCATCTTGACTGTGGGTATCCCTTCTCTTTATTGTGGGGTATTCTGCTAATAGCAGTGGTGCTGAACTGGAAGGGAACTATGAAAGATGTTACAATGTAGATATTAACTTTTCTGGAAAGCCTGTTCCTGAGCTGATCTAGAAGACATAGCATTCTCCTACCAGGATGCCAGTGTGCCTCATGAAGTCTGGAAAGTTTCTTATGATTCTATAAGCCAGATTAGTTTTTATTTTTTAC
The DNA here is from genome assembly GCA_004363605.1 of Indri indri. Classification (NCBI taxonomy): domain Eukaryota; kingdom Metazoa; phylum Chordata; class Mammalia; order Primates; family Indriidae; genus Indri; species Indri indri. The sequence goes on from RJWJ010002737.1 coordinate 20,132, forward strand.
CACTATAGCATAAAGGGGAAGACAGAGATGCTACTAGGAGTGGGGTCCTAATATTTACAACAATTTTTATTTGCTCTATAAGCATTCTCATTTGACAGATGATAAATGTGAGGCTCAGAGATGTTAGGACTAGAAATGAGTATATAGAATGTAATCCCCTCTCCTTATGTGTAAACATGACCTGTTTCTATGATCAGAGAGTCACTTTTGTGGTTAGGTTACATTATATGGCAAAGGTGAAGGGATTTTGTAGCTATAATAAAAAGCCCTAATTAGTTGACACTAAGGTAATCGAAACAGAGATTGGTCTGGGTGGGCCTATCCTAAAGAGGTAAGCCCTTTCAGAGAGGGTCTATGCAAAAAGAGAAATGTAGACACAGACCTTGTACCCTTCACAGAAATTAACTCAAAATAGAACACAGATCTAAATGTAAAATATAAAACTATAAAACTAAAAGATAACATATGAGAAAATCTAGAAGACCTTGGGCTTGATATGACTTTTTAGATACAACAATAAAGGCACACACCATGAAAGAAAGAATTGATAAGCTGAGCATCATTAAAATTAAAAACATCTTCTCCACAAAAGACACTGTCAAGAGAATGAAAAGACAAACCTCTTACTGGCAGAGAATGTTTGCAAAAGACATATCTGATAAAGAACTGCTATCCAAAATTCAAAAAACTCTTAAAACAATAAAAAGACAAATAACCCAATTTAAAAAAAAATGGGCCAAAGAAATTAACAGACACTTCACCAAAGAAGATATACAGACAGCAAATAAGCATATGAAAAGATGTTCCACTTCATCTCATCAGGGAAATGGAAATTAAAATAATAATTAGATACTGCTATACACCTATTAGAATGACCAAAATTCAGAACATTATCAACACTAAATGTTGACAAGGATGTATAGCAACAAGAACTCCCATTCACTGCTGGTGGGAATACAAAATGATACAGTCACTTTGGAAGACAATTTGACAGTTTCTTACAAAACTAAATATGTTCTTACCATATGATCCAGTAATTGTATTCCTTAATGTTTAACCAAAGGAGTTGAAAACTTATATCCACACAAAAACCTGCATGCAGATGTTTATAGCAGCTTTATTCACAGTTGCCCAAACTTGGAAGCAACCAAGATGCCCTTCAGTAGATGAATGGATAAATAAACTGCGGCACATTCAGACAATAGAATATTATTCAGCACTAAAAAGCAATGAACTATCAAGCCAAGAAAAGACATGGAGGAAACTTAAATGCATATTACTAAGTGAAAGAAGCCAATCTGAAAAGGCTACATACTGTATGATTCCAACTATATGGCATTCTGGAAAAGTCAAAAGTATAGAGATAGTAAAAAGATCAGTGGTTTTCAGGGGTTAGGGGAAGGAAGAATGAATAGGTAGAACACAGCACTCTTAGGGCAGTGAAACTTCTTTTTATGATACTATAGGGGTAGATACTAGTTATTATATATTTGTCTAAATCCACAAAATGTATACTATCAAGAATGGTCCCTGATGGTAAACTATAGTCTTTGGGTGATAATGATGTAGCAATGCAGGTTCATCAATTGTAACAAATGTCCCAGGCTAGTGGGGGGTGCTGATGATGACGGAAGGCTATGCAGGTGTGGGGGTTGGAAGTATATGGGAAACCTCTCACCTTCCTCTGCATTTTGCAAAGAACCTAAGACTGCTCTAAAAAAATTAAGTCTATTCAAACCCACAAACCAAAAATATCATCCCTGCATATTAACAACAACAACAAAAGGTGAAGAGATCAGAGAGATTCTCCTGCTGCCTTTGAAGAACCTGCCACATTGTGAGAAAGTCAAGTGGCAAGGAATTGCACAGGCATCTGGAAGCTGAGAGCAGCCCTCAGCTCACAGCCAACAGGAAAGTAGGGACCCGAGTCCTACAACTGCAAAGGACTGAATTCTGCCAAAAACCACATGAGCTGGGAAGTGAACTCAATCTGGCTGACATCTTGCTTTCAAGCTTGTGAGGCAATGAGCATAGAACTCAACCAACTAAGCGTGGACTACTGATCCATGTAAACTGTGTGTTTTGTAAGCTACTAAGCTGGTGGCAATTTGCTATGCAGCAATTGAAAATTAATACATCCTTAATGTTGGGATATAAAATTCAATGGTTGGCAAGAGAAAGAGACTAGTGATCTATCTAATAAATTTGCTTTTTCCATTTTTTAGGGACCTCAAAGACATCAGCAATATTGAAATACCAGACAATAGAAAATGGTTCATTTTCAATGGTTTATAAGCAAATGATTCCTTTATGCTTAAGACTACACTGGCCATTTATCAGGAATAGTTTTATCTGTACAAGTAACATATCCTAGACATTAGTTTTACTACTATTTCTTTCTATTTCCTAGTCAGAAAAGATACAGTCAAGTTAAAAATTTTTGATATCTATAAATGCATTATGGAGTCCAATTTACAAGAAGCAAGGGCTGATACGTTGTTTGACTTTTTTTTTTTGCATCAGGTCTATTATTGCTTATTTCATTTATACCTCAGCAAATTTGTTTTCAGAAAGCAAGGACTGAGGAATGAGTGTTGACTTCCATGAACAGATTTTGCTGATCGCTCCATCACATTCTATGAAACAAGAAGCAATTGTTTCAGGCTGATTCTAGTCTTCCCTCACACAAATTGCTCATTCACATCAGGTGATTGCATCAAACATTTATGTGGTTGAGGAAATTATAGTTTTTTACAATTCAAGATTTGAAGATTATCTCTTGCCATAGATAAAGAATCCATTGAACTGATGTGAGAACAAACTGAGTTAACTTTGGGGACGTAAAAGTAATAAGACATCTAAAAAGGATTAGTCATAAGCCTTTTGATATGAATTTGCAGAATAGCAATGAGCCCTAGATTAGATTACTGAGTTTTCCTAGAAGTCAACAGCTTTAACAGACATAAATCAAAAGAAAGCAGAATTCTAATTAATATGAGGTTAAAACAATTTCATCTTTCTCACATTAAATGAGCTGCCTTGTAAGATAATGTGTTGATAATTCCTAGAAATGATTCTGCAGAGGTTGGAAGATCACCAGTTCTGAAGGCTATATAGCAAATTCCCACACTACAGGGGAGAGTGAACACAATAACCAATAAAAGTCCCCAGTTCAATTTTAGGGTTTTTATGATTCAAAAAAAATATGATGCAATAAGTTAGAAAAATCCTACATCATTACACGCCTATATTGGGACAGGATTTATGACTTGATTTAAACATCACACATTACATATTACAGGAAAAATTAACGATGTGTTTTTCCTTAGGTATAATGTAATCTTGACAGTTTGCTCAAACTCATTGATGGTGAAGGGGAGAACAACATTCAGACACAGTTTCTGATATTTAAGTCCCCATACCTAGTGATTCATATATGGGAGAGAAATTAAAGGAGGAAAAAGAATAATTAGATTATAAACTACAATGACACATGTGTACTTTATCAACCACCACTTTCTGCATAATGCTGGAAAATTCTGCCTTAAACGAACAAGTTGGGATCAAGAAAGATCCTCAATATCATTTTCTTGAGAAATCATCAGTATACTGGGCAGCAACATGGCTAAGGGAGCACAAAGACCTGAGAATCTTTCCCCAAGCACCCTGTGTCCATTATTAGTAAAGAGTCATCCAACAATTGTTTTTCAAGTTCTTACTATGTGCCCAGCACTGTTATTGGCACAGAGAAAACATCAGCTAACAAGAAAAAGTCCATGGCTTCATAAAGATTATATTCTAGTGGGAGGAGACAGATAGTAAACAATCAAAGAAATTTTAAGGAGTGGTAATTGAGATAAACAAAGCAGGTGAGCACTTTGGGAGGTATTGGACATTAAAGCCCAGTGAGCAGGAATGAGCTCATTGATAAGGTGCCATGTGTGAGGGTTTGAGTCCAGGAGGTGAGGGATGACTGAGGAGTCTGAACTTGTTGGGACTCCTTCTATGTCTTAGTCTGTACAGGCTACTATAACAGAACATCATAGTATTTATAAGCCACTGAATGGCTTATAAACAGAAATATATTTCTCACAGTTCGGAGGCTGGGAAGTCCCAGATCAAGGCACTGGCAGATTCAGGTCTGGTGAGGGTCTGCTTCCTACTTCCTAATCTTTTCATTGTGACCTCATATGGTGGAACAGGTGAGGGATCTCTCTGGGGTCTCTTTTGTAATGACACTAATCTCATTCATAAGGGCTCTACCCTCATGACCTCATCACCTCTCAAAGGCCATACTTTCTAATCCCATCACCCTGAGAGTTAGGAATTCAACATCTGAATGTTGGGAGGACATAAACATTCAGTCCACAACACAGTGCAAATCAGGATAAAGGACAAGATGAGATTTGCCCTGATGGTTTCAAGTCACATTGACAGTGGCAACAAGGCTGTGAGTGTGGGTGGGGAGGGAAGGAGGATGGTGGAGAGTGAAGCACAGTGATCCAGCCAGCTGTACACAGAGCCCCAGGGCTCCCTCTTAACTCTGATTTGTTCTTATAAGGACTTTGAACCAAATACCCTGCTGAAAGCTGAGACTGAACTGATAAAAAAAGAAATACATTGTTGGTGCCTGACTCTGCTTGAACTGGGAGAGACTGTAAAGGATGCTGTGATTAGAAGCATTAGAGTCTGCATCCTAAGGGAGATGAGCGAGGAGACATATAGACCTGGGCTTTCAGAGACATAATGATGTTGATGATATCTTGAGCATGACTGAGAAGGCTGGGTGTGTCATCTCCCAGCCCAGCTTCATGTTGATTTAACACAGAATGGCCCAGGAGCAAGCTGCCCCCAGCAAGGGAGAAGAGAAGGTGCTGAGTGAATCCAGAAGTATTTCATCTTCATGTCCTATTTCTGAGAGAAATCCCAGTATTGAAAATCTCTTATGTCTGTCTTTTAGCAAGGAATGAGTGAGCCTACCTACCAAGGAAGGTTCAATTTAGCAACTTTCCTGTACTAGCAAATGGGTTCAAGGTGTGCATGCACGCTGCCAGCAGTTCTCATGAACGCAGATGGCCTTTTAATTAAAATACTAGCAAACAATCATGCAGCGCTTATACTGCACCAGACACTCTAAAGTGCTTTACATGTATTGGATCATCTAATTTTTTTCATTTAAACATTTATATTGCACCAAATATAGATTGGGCATCATGCCAAGTTCTGGGGACACAGAGGACTGACACATTTCCAGCCCTCTGAAAACTCAAGGTCTAGAGGAGAGGATCTTGGAGATTTTCAAATCCAACCTTTTAATGTGCATGGAGGAGGAAACTGATGCCAGGAGAAAGTCTTACTTGCCCATGGTGACACAGCAAATTAGCACCAGAGCAGGAGCTGTCACACAGATCTTCCAGCTCTCACTCTGTGCTCTTTCAGCTATACTGAAGGTCTTGCCCAGAAATGTGGTGTTGCTCTGGGATAGAGTTCAACATGTCACTAAGCAAGTTGATAAGCTCAAAAGACTTGAGGCTCCAAAATGCTCCAATGAAATATTAGCATATATGGTTAATGTGAAAATGGAACCTCTTCTGACTAGTGATCTAGTAATGTCTCTGGAACTAGCTATGCCCAAACCTCTAGGATCAAACTTTAATACTAGATAGGTACTTTAAGTGTTCAAAAAATTATCTTGCCAAGGACCAATGGATTTTTTTAATATGTTTGGGGGCAAGATGGAAATGGTCAAGGGAGGCTTTTCCTAATAAAAGTTGTACTTCCATAGGTCATGAAGAACTGAATGGAACTGGAGCAATAATTTTTAAATTACTCCTGTGTTTCATGTTTGACCTTGTTCCTTTAAGTGATATTAACAGTTAGTTTAGACCTAAAATGAATGTTTTGTCAATCTTATGAAAGTTATTATTAATTTGATTCTATAAATCAGCCATATAAACCAATAATAGATATATTTTTTAAAGTGAAAGAACTATTCAGTCCCCTGAAATTCACAGCCTTATAGCATGTAGAGAGAAGAAAGCACTGAAGTGTTTTTACAAATCATTTGAACACTGCTCTAACATTTCTCATTTGGGAAAGAAAAAGAAATGTGTTAAAAAGGTAAATTTGTTATTACTTCCAGTTGATTAATTATTGTACAGATTTGAGGCTAGGGAAAAAAAACAAGACTCAGACAAATATTTCTTCAGGGCAATTTGATTTTAGGTAAACTAATACATTGACTCATGGGTACGTCTACATGTGATTTTTTATTAATGGACAAATCATCTCTTATAGTCACATATGATAAGAGAGATGAGATCAAAGGATTCCTGAATGGTACAGCTCACTAGGTTAGGCCTCTGCAAAACCACTTCATTTCAATACAGATTTGAAAGCTGATTAAATGTACATGGTTGTGAGGAAATGATGAAAATAGGGTATATAACCAGAATTTACTAAGAATTTTGACATAAATTTTACAACTATCCCAAAAACAAGGTGGAGAAACATGGTCTGCATGATGATTTGGTCTGGGGCATCTTGTGAATGGTAGGAAGACTATACTCAAAGGAGGTTGATGAATTAATTGAAATGCTCTCTGTGGCTTGCATTCACTCACTATTTACTTGTGCTCATGCCATTTGCTGTTTCCTTTTCCTCTTGGACACATAAAAATATAACTTGATTATATTTCTCAGCCTCCCTTACAGTTCAATGTGGCCAGATGACTGAGCTCTGGCCAGTGGAATAATGTACACCATTTCTAGGCCTAGCCCATGCAAACCTCCCATTCACAATCCTTCATACACTAATCACTCTCCATCTGGCTAAAAGGAGGAAAAGCCTGGGGCAACCTTCAAAGTCAGGTGATAAAAAGAGAGTCACAAGATGAAAAAAACCAGGCCCTTAAATTTTCCCTGGAAGAAAAGCCACCCAACCAGAAACACCCACAATGACTGGTTATATGAACAAGAAATAAACTTTACCATGTTAAATCACTAAGATTTCAGGGTTAATCTATTAACACAGGTTGTATTGCCTTAAATAGTAAATAAATTCTTGCTATGTGCAAAGTACCTCATGCTAAGGAGGATACAAAGATAAAAATCCAGACAGCTTTTTAAATGAAAAAGCTAGTATCTAGATAGGGAGATAGATGCTGATATTCACAACCCGAGAGAGTGATGAATGATATAAGGGTACCATAAAGGTTACAGTGGTTAAATACGTAAGCTCTGAAGCTACACGCCACATATTCAAATTCCAGATCTGCCACTAACCTACTCTGTGACTTTGGGAAAGTTACTTAATTTCTCTGAACCTCAGTTTCTACAAATGTAAAGCAGGGCTGCAAATATGAGTTACAGATTGTTGCGAGGATTAAACCAGTATATGCGAAGCTCTTAAAAATGTTATCCTCGTCATTATTATGGGGCAAGGGGGAAGAAATGAGGTTGCATTCAACTGAAAGGATCAAAGACAGCTTCCTGCAGGTATCATTTGAATTTGGCCTTGAAAAATGGGTAGAATTTGGATATTTAGAAGTCATGGCTTGGGGACCATATCTTCTAAGCAAACGGAAAAAGCGTACATACTGGGAAAACACTCTGGGGCAAGCGATAAAAAAAAAAGTGAGTGGTCCAGTTGAGTTTTCACCCAGGGATCTTGCAGGGAAGAAGAAGGCCCAGATTGTAGAAGCACTGAATACTCTATTGAGGAGACAGTATTTACTCAGTACATGATGGGGACTGATACAAGGTATCTGATCAGGGAAATGGCTTAGTCAGAGCTGTGTAACAGTAAGATTAATCCAGTGGCAGAGTGCAAACAGGATTGAAGAGGGAAGAAAAGGAAAGAGAGAAAGAGACTGGTTAGGAAGTTATGAATATGTAAAAGCAGGAGACAATTAGGAAAGAACCTAGTATGGTGGTTTAGTCATGAATTAATGAGGACCAGAACTAGAATAATGACAATGGGAATAAGGAAGAAAGGAATCTGAGACAAAAATTTTCAGGGGAATGGCATTCGAGTCAGTATGATATTCCCCCATAATCCATTACCTGCTATTCTGACATCCAAAAAAATCCCTAAACTGAAGTTAAGTTGAAACTCATTTGGCAGGAAAATGTGACCTGAACGGATGAGATCCTATCAGTTGTTGTTATTTGTCTCACTTAGTATGAATATGACTGCGTTTTATGTAAAAAGAATATAGCGTTTGAACATGTGGTACTGCTCTAGAACCTGCTGGGAGTGATACCTAATAGATTGTATACACAGTATGTTACCTTTCTACATATAACCTGAAAACCTCTGAATTTCAAAATACCTCCGGCCAAAGGATTTTGGGTCAGAGATTGGTGTGTGTTATGGGTTGAATTGAGCCTCCCAAAAATATATGTTGAAGTCCTAACCCTCAGTACCCATGATTGTGACATTATTTGGAAATAAGGTCTTTGCAGATGTAATCAAGTTGAGTCATCAGGGTGGGCTCTAATCCAATATGACTAGTGTCCTTATAAGACGGGGAAATTTGTACACAGAGACACACACACATAGAAGAAAGAACACCCTGTGAAGATGGAGGCAGAGTTTGGAGTTACGCAGCTACAAGCCAAGCTGGCAAACATGGAAGCTAAGAGAAAGGCATGGAACCGATTTTTCCCTAGATTCTTCAGAGAGAGCATGACCTTGCCGATATCTACATTTTAGACTTCTGGCCTCTAGAGCTCTGAGAGAATAAGTTTCTGTTTTTTATGCCACCACAGTTTGTGGTACTTTGTTACAGCCCCAGGAAACTAAAACAATATGGTATAATTTGTATGGTGCTTTAAATTTATAAATATTGTCATTATCTTAATTACAAAAGTCCTGGTGGAAGAGCAGACATTGAGCTTCAAATTTCTCTTCTACTAAATGGAGATGAAAAGACTAGGACAATGTTACCCAGCTAGCTATCAATATAATCAGGACTCGGTTCAATAAATACTTCTCAAATGCCTACCATGTTCCAGTTACCAAGATAGAATGTGGGTTAAATGATGAAAATAACTCTTATACGCCTTTCAATCTAGAGAAACAAGGTTCTGTGACAGTATACTGCAAACTTTCCACGTGGCTCATCCTTTGGGAGAGGATAAGGACCCCAAGATTTGAATTTGAACTACCAACAGACAACCACATAATCCTTAGTTTCCATTCCCTAGGAACAATAAAAGCATTGACAATAGGAAACAAACTGCAAAAAAAAAAAAAAAGAAAAGGAGAAATTAATAGTTTTTACATCATAAGCCTCTCTCTTGTTCTGGGACAGGTTAAGTTTGATGTCCATTTAAAGAAAAAGTGTTAAAAAAAAAAAAAGAAAAAAAATTGATAGTTAAGGACTTGAAATATGGACATCTGAAATGGAGCCCACTCATAAAATCAGATTCCAGGGACTAACCAGTTCTTGACTTGCTGAGAGACGGATGTTATAAACATGGCCACAGGCAGGAAGTCTGGCCTCTATTTTGTGTCTGGAATATGTGCGTGTTATATGCTTATATAAATTTCCTGCTGAACTGTCCTGTCTCTTCTGCTTCTCTGTGCTTAACCCCATGAAAGAATTCAACAAGTTGCAATGGACCAGCCAAAGAACAAAGGAAGCAGAGGTAGAGTGTTATTGATTGAGAAAGTACTAGAAGTCAGAGCAGGAAATGGATCCACAGCAATCCACAAGACAAGCCCATAAGGATGTGTACACAAACTATCCAAGATCAGGGCAAATAAGGATTCCTAAGCTGGGTCAATCAGTAAGAAGCAGGAGGATATAAATAGCACACATATATGGGGCATGCACTATTTTAAGGCAAACAATAGCCTAGTGAATGGGGAAAAGAAAGGAACAGTGTAAATCTCAGAAGGTCAGATGCAAGCTCTAGATAAGTGAGACCAGAGTTTGCCTTCAATGAGAGGTTTTGGCCTGTTTCGTGGCAAAGGCTGGGCCTTTCCCTAGTGTGGATGAGCTGAGGCCCATAGCTGGTATCATTTGGGAAAATCTCTCTAGAGGAAGGAATGGGGTGGGGAATAGTAGAGAGAGAAGTGCTCCCCAACTCGGACTGTACTTTGACCTATAGACCTGGCCTTCCAAAAGCAGAGCTTTTTATTTATTGGCAATGTAGTCTGTACATTTAAATATAAAAAAGAAATTTTAACCTAAATGGTTGATTTTATAAGGATAGTGCTCAATATAAATTTTTCATCTTTGGCTAGCCTTTCTTTGCCTAATGACCAGAGGTATAGTTCTGAAGATCAAACAAGCACACTAAATATTCTATAACATAGATGAAAAGGGATTAGGTAAAATAAATCTCCCTTCCCCAAAAGCTTTTCTGGAGAAACACATTTGCAGGGATGCATTAGTCATTATTTTTCTAAAAAGATGGCTGAGGATAGTTGTATAAAATCAATTCACTCCACATTTAATGCACTCTACTCTGCTTAATGCACATAATAAGTATACTAACCACATTGAGCCTCTCTCCTCTAACTCAACCACACTTCTCAACAGGAGCATTAGAGAGCCCACAGACCTCATAACTTCCTTTCCATTTCCTTCGACTTAACTCATTTAATGAGCAATTCTCCTGTTTTTCTCTAGTGGTGTCTTGGCTTCACTCTCAACTTTCTTCTCTTCTACTGACTTCTCCAATCGTGAGTTCCCAAAAAGGCATATATAACTTTCCCCCACATCATTCTCTAAAGCCATGTTATACTATCTAATGGAATGCAGCCCTCTTCTCCATGTGAAATAGTCTTAATATCATTCTTTCTTTGCTTATCTTTCTGTGCCACTGCAAGTAAGAGAAACTCTTTTTTAAAAGGCAATGAAAATCAGCAAAGTGGTTATTTTTGTGTGTTAAAATAAAGTCCCAAGGAGTACAGTGGCTCTGCAATGCCATTGCAGAGTCCATTGTATATTTATCTTTCTACTCAGCCTCAGCATAGTACGTGGCTGTCATCTTATGCTTGCTGTCTTGTGCTTGCAAAGTGGCTTTTTCTCTTCCAATATTGTGACTGGGTGCCAAGTAGGAAAAGAGAAAGGATGACAGGCAAAAGACATCCAAGTCAGCTGTGTCTCCTGCCATCTTAAAGAGCATTCCCTGAAGCTTCACCATATAACTTACTTACATCTTAATGGTCAGAATTACATCACATGGCCGACTGTAACTGCATAGGAGCCTATGAAATGTAGATTTTAGATGGAAAAATTTCCACCCCAAACAAAATAGGATTATTTTAGATAGAATAAAAAGGGCAATAAATATCAGCTATCTGGTGATAACATAAAAGAAATAATTACAAAAATACACAGTGACGAGATTTAATAAATTGGTAAAATGAAAAAGTACAGGCTGATATGAAAGCATCCAATTAGGCAACATGATCCAACGAGGGGAAGAGGAAATGATTACACAAAACTTATTGGTGGCCGGGTGCGGTGGCTCACGCCTGTAATCCCAGCACTCTGGGAGGCAGAGGCGGGAGGATTGCTTGAGCTCAGGAGTTTGAGACCAGCCTGAGCAAGAGTGAGACCCCATCTCTACTATAAATAAAAAGAAATTAGCCAAACAATTAAAAGAAAATAAAAAAAATTAGCCGGGCATGGTGGCGCATGCCTGTAGTCCCGGCTACCTGGGAGGCTGAGGCAGGAGGATCACTCGAGCCAAGGAGTTTGAGGTTGCTGTGAGCTAGGCTGACGCCACGGCACTCTAGCCTGAGCAACAGAGCGAGACTCTGTCTCAAAAAAAAAAAAAAAAAAAAAAAAAACTTATTGGTAAGTGAAACCTGAGAAGCACATAAGAATTAACTAGGATAAAGGAGCATTGTGTTCTCTCTTTGCTGTCTTCAAACTGGGGAGATGGCCAAACAGACAGACCTAGAAACTAAGCTTTTAAAATTTACCATGAAATAAATGAACTATAATATGGGGGTGGGGGTTAGGAGCATATTCTTAAAATTCCTTGGAGATGACAATCTTACCAAAGCCAGTCTACATAAAGATCAATCTCTTTGTCTGACCACACTCTTAGAATTTGAAGCAAAAAAGTCAAGAATATTTTCTTTTCTCAAAATTGAAGCATAGTACTGCCAATTACAGAAATGCAGTCAAGGAAAGTCGCCCACTCTTCCTCTTCCATATATATACTGTGGGTCCAACTGTAGAGTCCTCATCAAGCTAACTTATTTGTCCTTTACTGCTACAATGGTATTTTATCCCATTACCCACTGGGCAATGGAGGGAGATTTGCAATATAATCATCACAACTGCACCTTCACATGTTCACGGCCCACTTCTCTGTCACAACCTGCAGTACTTGCACTGTTATTGCTTCCACTGAAGGTTATATGCAATAAAAATCATGCAGCACTTGATGCTATATATTTTTAGCAGCTATCCAGGCTCTCTCCAGAATTCTTTAAACACACATACACTCAAGTATGTATAGATTTCTATTTTTTGCATTCATAGAATTTTTTCCTTTGTTCTTTCCTCTTCGAGGTACCAAAAACTCTATTGGAAGAATACAATCTTTTGCTTTCTTTCTTACCTTCCATAATACCTACTTTAATTCTCTGTAAAACTGGTACCCAGCAGGCAGGGATGCCTATATCCCTACGCTTGTAAAATTTACTGTATTTTAAAATTTAGTATATCCTGTCACTTAAGTCAGACCCAGCGAAAGGTTTTAGCTTGCAGAAGTGAGCTTCCAGACCCATAGAATAACTGAAATGTAGCAGTAAAAATAACAACTTGTAACTATTATGGCAGGTAGAGTTCACCTGGCATTGTAAAATCTAAATGCTGTAAAGACAGTTAATTTAGAACAGAATGATAGATGTCATGAGTTATAAGGACAGCAGATTCATCCTTCAGGGGCAGTAGTTGCCTTCATTCTTGTTTGAACAGAGAGGGCTAGACCTTAAGGAGCTCCTGCTCCTTTTCTTACTGCTATTTATTATCAGTGATACACGAGGAATGATTGACAGCCAGTAGCTGTGCTGCCAAATTTGGGGCTGCCATCTTCTGGATGAAGGTGTGGAGAAGATCTGAGCAGATCCCTCTCCATTTATGGCATGGAAGCCATGTAGGAAAAAAATGAGAAGCTCTGGAAGGCTTTTGATAAGCACATTCTATGCTTGTCAAGAAAACTAAAAGGGAAGGAAGGAAGGAAGGAAAGAAGGAAGGAAGGAAGGAAGGGAAAGAGGGAGGGAGGGAGGGAGGGAAAAGAAAAGAAAAGAAAGAAAAAAGTAGCCTAAAGAATGTACCTGATTTGAAGATCATTTTCTAAGATCTACTAATACATGGTTTGCATTAAGTCAGTTCCGTAAGGGTTAGTTCTCAGTGCACCATGATGCTTTCTCTGCAATTTAGGTAAATGGGCTGAAAGAATATACTCATGTCATATTTTCGTAATAGTGCTGAGCTGGGGGATATGACTGACAGCTGAAGAGAAGCAATTGAAATTATTCTGAGAAGTTGGAGAATTGTGTGGGTACAAGCTTGGCACAGGCCAGTGACAACCTGTCTGGATCAAATGATAAGGGAAAAAAAAATGAATAATCTCGGGAACTAGCCTCTGCCAGGTTCACATACTAATGGTAATTGTAGATCAAGCAAGGCAAATCCTGAAGAGTTGATTATTAAAGACTGTAAGTCTTATGTTTAGACTGCCACCAGCAAAGATGGCCTTAGGTTTAGGAAGAGTAGGCAGTAGGCTCCATGGGGCACAGCCAGGGACAGCCCCTGTTCCAAAAAATTTCCATCCTTGTTTCCAGATGCCAAATGTTCACCATTTAGAAGTCATTACTTTGGATTAGGTATTAACCAGTTGTATTAGTACTACATGACAAATTACTCCCAAATTTAGTGACTTAAAACAATACACATTTATTATTTTATAGATTCTGAGAGTCAGAGATCTGGATGTGATCTGTGTCCTCTGCTTCCTGGTCTCTAATGAGGCTGAAATAAAAGGTATGAGCCCAGGGTCTGGGAGTTCATCTCGGGAGGAATCCATGTCCAAAGTCATGTAGTTGTTGGCAGGATTTAGGTCCTTGCAGGCTGTTAAGTTGACAGCCTCAGTTACTCACTAACTCTTGGTCAAAGGCTGCCTTTACTCCCTTGCCACGTAGGCCTCCTCAATGTAGCAAACTGCTTCATCAAAACATTCATGTCAAGAAGGCAATAGAGCTTGTCTCTAGGAAGATAAAGGTTACAATAGTTTGTAATCTAATCAAAGAAATAACATCCCATCATTTTTGCTGATCTACTCATTAGAAGCAAATCACTAAGTCCATCCTACACTCAAGGTGAAGGGAGTCACACAAGTGAGTGAATACCACCAAAGTTCACTGAGGGCCATGTCAGAAGCTGCCTGCCAAACTACTTCTTAATGTCCTGTTCTAAAATGTTTCCACTTGGGGGTGATATAACATACGAAGCTCCTCATACCTTACTGTAAACACATTTGTCAGGTTTCTTTGAAATCAAGAGGAAGCCAGGTAAAGGGTGGATACCCAGGAAGTGGAGGGAGCTGTAAAATTGTAAATGTCTCAGACAGGGGAGATGGGCAATGAAGAAGCTGATCCTAGCCCGTCACTGATACAGGAGTTAAGAGGATAGGCCTGACATTACTGAAGCTTCAGAAAATAGCCTCGGGTAAAGTAAATTAAACATGAGTCAGCAAATTGGCACTGTAGCTAAAACAAAGTAAGCTTGAAACTGAGCTGGATAAGAGAAAAATATAATACATAAGGGCCCTGGAGGTGATGCTTACCATGTATTACACCACAATGGTGAGATCTTTGGGAAGCTATAAATCTTTTCTTGACATGGATATAAAGGGATTAATTGATGGCTCCTCAGATTAACTAACATGCAGAAAATAATGGAAGGTTGGGGATATAATGGAAGAAGGGCACAATAAAATCTGTTTACCTTTCCTGGAGAAAGAAAAGTCTCTGAAACACTGGAATATACGGCTAAACTGAAAATTATAAAGAAGTAGAGAGTATTTTTCATTCTATTAAGAGAAATTTCCTTAGAATCCAAGAGACTGTTTAATGACTCTCTCTCAACCAGAGACCACCATAAAAATGGGCTTTCAGAGCTGGGTTTGGTAGATCTGTCACAAATTGAAATGTTATGGGAAGACCTCTAGGACTCACATACTACATACTTATGCTGCCAAAAAAACTAAACTCATACACATCAGCTCAGTCTCATCACTCAGTTCTTGAATTTTCCCTGATCATTTCCACTTCTCTCTTTGTTCATACAGTTTTCCCAATTTAGAATCCCTTCCTTTCTCATCTTTCATCATCTCTTCTTTCATTTACCTCTTCTGTCCTCTTCTCCCCTATATCAGGCTACTACATCAATAAACAAATTCTATTTTTTCCTTGTCAAAATAATGAATTATAAACACTAATGGTATATAGTTCTTCTCCCAAGAGATAACGTTTTCCACTATAGTAGGACACAAATTCTGCATTGATTCTTTAGCAGTATCCTTAACATAGATGCAATGGAGTTGTGCAATTTATCTGTTTACTGTTGTATGGCCTTCCTGGTTTCCAGGGAAAGAAGATTCTTTAGGGAATGGTAGGTATAACCAATCACATAGCTGGTTTCTGATACCATAAGGAACTAAGAGGGAAAAAAGCAAGTGAATAGAAAAGGTGACAAATTGAATGAACAGAAGGGAGCAAGGACCAACATACCTTCATGATAAAAAAAAAGTAACTTCAACAGACTTGGAAAAAAGGAAACTTCCTCAACCTGATAAAGGATATCTATGAAAAATTCATAGCTAACATCATACTCAATGTTGAAAGACTATAAACTTAAACTATAAACCTATAAGACTATAAACTATAAACCTAACATCAGAAACAAGACACAGATGTCTGCTTTCACCACTTCTATTCAACATTGTACTGGAGGTTCTACCCAGGGCAATTAGGCAAGAAAATGAAATAAAAGGCATTCAGATTGGAAAGAAGTAAAACTATCTCTATTTGCAAATGACGTAGAAGCAAGCAAGGAAATAATGGAAGTTGCATGAAAGTACAGACATGCTATTATTGAAATAAGAGCAATGTCTTATATTTATGTATCACAGCATTTTATAGCTTCCAAAGAGCTATGCATTATTTTATCTTCATAGCCACCTGCAAGATAAGTACTATTATTACCCCATATTATAGATGACAAAACCAATACTTAGAAAGTATTTGTTAATGGACCCACAGTTACTAAATGTCTTAATTGTCATCCGAACCTCCAGCCCTGGGACTTTAAGCCAGTGCCTTAAGGTTGCTTAGTTTCTTATCTCTCAGGAGCAGCATGATCCGACAGAACTTTCTGTGATGATGAAAATGTTCTATATCCACATCGCTCAGTACAGTGACCACTAGACACAAGTGACTATTGGATACTTGAAATGTGGCTAGTGTGACTAAATCACTGAAATTTTAATTTTATTTAAATTTAAATAGTCACATGAAGCTAGTGGCTACTGTGTTGGATAGTGTAGCTCTAGAGAGTTAGTTCCAGTTCTGAATCAGACACTCCTCCTCATGGTTCTATCCTTGGAGTGGCCAACCTACATGCAACTCTGCATCAATTGATGAGTAATGTGTGAAGCAACATGAAGGTAAACAAACCACCCCTGGGAATGATTACAAGTTGCAGAACATCCTTAGAAATACCTAAAATGATTCTGCAATATAGAAACATGTAAGAGTGTTCTAACCAACCAAAAATGAAAGAAATGCTTTCCTAACAACTACAGCTTAGTATTCATTAAGGGGGTGGGGTGAAGTCAGAAATAATATAGTTTATGTTTAAGTGACTATATATGGTTTTCCTCTCTTCCACCCACTCCAGTGAATTCTTGCTACTAACTCTATCCCTACAGATTTGCCAAATGCATTGCTTGTTCTTCCTTAAATATCTTTTCCATGTTTCTACCTTTGTATTTTTCCTTGGGCTACCTTTTCTTCTGGGAATGTCTTCCTGCACCTCTTCAAGTCCAAACATGATCATATATTTTTTCATATTTTTTTATTTTTTAATTTTTTTATTTCAGCATATTACGGGGGTACAAATGTTTAGGTTACGTATATTGCCTTTGTCCCACCCAAGTCAGAGCTTCAAGTGTGTCCATCCCCCAGACGGTGTGCACTGCACCCATTAGGTGTGAATATAGCCATCCTCTCCTGCACCCTCCCCCACCTGCCCGACACCCAATGAATGTTACTACTAAATGTGCATATAAGTGTTGATCAGTTAATACCAATTTGATAGTGAGTACATGTGGTGCTTGTTTTTCCATTCTTGTGATACTTCACTTAGTAGAATGGGCTCCACCTCTATCCAGGATAATAAAAGCATTGCTAGATCACCATTGTTTTTTGTGGCTGAGTAGAACTCCATGGTATACATATACCACATTTTATTCATCCACTCATGTGTTGATGGGCACTTGGGTGGTTTCCACATCTTTGCAATTGTGAATTGTGCTGCTATCAACATTCTAGTACAGATGTCTTTTTTATAGAATGTCTTCTTTTCCTTTCAAATTAAAAGGTTCTGCATGGCCAAGGAAACTATCATGAGAGCAAACAGACAACCTACAGAATGGGAAAAAGTATTCACGTGCTACACATCTGATAAAGGGCTGATAACTGGAATCTATATAGAACTCAGGAAAATCAGCAAGAAAAAATCAAACAACCTCATTAAAAAGTGGACAAAGGACATGAACAGAAACTTTTCAAAAGAAGACAGACTAATAGCCAACAAACATAAGAAAAAATGCTCAGCATCTCTAATCATCAAGGAAATGCAAATCAAAATCACAATGAGATATCATTTAACACCAGTGAGAATGACTTTTATCAAAAAGTCCCAAAACAATAAATGTTGGCATGGATGCAGAGAGATAGGAACACTCATACACTGCTGGTGGG
Source organism: Indri indri (assembly GCA_004363605.1). Taxonomy (NCBI): domain Eukaryota; kingdom Metazoa; phylum Chordata; class Mammalia; order Primates; family Indriidae; genus Indri; species Indri indri. The sequence goes on from RJWJ010002737.1 coordinate 38,153, forward strand.
ACTGCAAACTAGTACAACCTCTGTGGAAAGCAATATGGAGATACCTCAAAGAGATACAAGTAGAGCTACCATTTGATCCAGCGATCCCATTACTGGGCAAACACGATCATATCTTTCAAGACCTAACTCAAATCTACAATCTCCTGGAAGATTTTCTTGTCTTAGCTGGATGTCATTCATTCTTCTATTTTGGTTGTAACACTGAGTACTCTGACTTCATATTATAGCTTTACGTGCACATCATCTATCTGATTAAACCCAGGGTGGGCAAACTACAGCATGTGAACTTAAACTGGTACATTGCATGTTTTTGTAAATAAAGTTTTATTGAAAAACAGCCATGCTCATTATTTTACATATTGTCTATGGCTGCTTTTGTATTCCAATGGCAGAGTTGAGTAGCAGTAGCAACAGAGACAATATCTTGTCCTCAAAGCCTAATATAGTTCCTAATTGGCTCTTCACAAGAAAATGTTTGCTGACCCTGTATTACTATAAACTTCTGGAATGGAGTATAGAAACTATATCTGATTTAATTTTTTAAATCTTCATGAAACCTAGAATATTGTCCTACATATAGCAGCAACATCATAAATATTTTAAATGAATATTTTGTTTATAAGGATTTAGTAGTAATATTTGTTTGTATATATCAATTTCCTATTTGCAAACATCATCCCATTCAATTTCTCATTTACTCACCAAGGTAACTTTCTAGCACAGAGAAAGTAGGTGTCATTATGCACATGTGACAATGTGATAAATTAAGGCACAAAGACTTGCCTGTGGTCACACAACTCCTAAGAAGGTATCAAATCAGGTCATAAACCTAGATCTTCTGATTTCTACTCAGTGCTACCTCATTCTGCTTCTCTGTGCTAACCTGCTTTCCCTTACATTGAACTAAGATGCCAACAGAACTCAAAATAAACATGGATATACATCTAGTCAGTAAATTAACAATCATGGCCCAGGTAAGCCACGTTTATTTTTAATACAAATGCAACCATTTATATGAGAACCAGTCATTTAAAAATATTTTGTTCCTAAATGCAAAAAATAATGTAAGCATTAAATTGGAAATCTTAATTAAGATTTAAAAAGCTTTACAGAAAAAGTTTCCCCGTCAAAGTGGAAGGAATTTTTTTCCCAATACTTCAAAAAATACAGGAAATGTACATTTCCCACACTGGTCATACTGATTCTCCCTGCTCTATTTGAAGAGAGGCAGTTGCTCTCTCTTCTTCATTCAACATCTTAAAGCTATCGACTTCAAGTTAGTAGCTATCAGATTAAACCATAAGTGAGAATAATATGCCCCAATGGTGTGTTTAGTCTACCCAGGCCAAGTTTATCTAATTCAAGTCCATTATCTGCTTAGGGACACCTCTTTTCTATTCAGTATTGATTGTTTACACAGCTGATATGAAACACTGGAAAAAGCAGAGTGGCAAGAATACAGGACATTTGTTTTATGTCTTCTGTAAAAATTTTCTGGCTTTGTTCTGAACATATTAGACATCAGACTCATGAATTTTTAAACAATATTTGAAAAGGCTTTGCATTTACATTAGATAGCTACATTGTTTTTGATATATAAGTAGGATTTTTTTAAAACCCATTTCTCTGAAATGGATCACATTGTTTTTTTAAATTTTTTTATTTCAACATATTATGGGGGTACAAATGTTTAGGTTATGAATATTGCCCTTGCCCCCCCAGCTCCGCCCCGTGAGTCAGACCGCGAGTCAGAGCTTCAAGCGTGTCCATCCCCCACACGGTGTGCATCGCACTCATTATGTATGCATATACCCATCCCCTCCTCCCCCCTCCCATCTCGCATTTTTTTTTTAGCTTCATTGAGGTACAATTGATAAATAAGAATTGCATGCATTTAAGGTGTACAACTTGATGTTTTGATATATGTGTGCATTGTGAAATAATCACCACAAGCAAGCTAATTAAAATATCCATCACCTCATTCAGTTACTATTTGGTTTTTTTTGTGTGTGGTGAGAACACAAGATCTACTGTAATGGCTTGCTTTCTTTAAATTACAGAGAGTCTTATTTCTGCCCAGTGAGAAGGAATGGATTCGTTTTTGAGCCTCGTGGAGGTGTGACAGTCAGCTTAAATTATGCATGCAATTTAAAGCAAATGAAAGGTTTCAATACAAGCAAGTGGTTCTCGAAACTGGAGGCTATCCTGTTGGCAAAATACATATCATGAAATACGCATTCAACTCTCTGTGGGTACCCAATAAATCTTTGCAGGCTAAAAAAATATATATACATCTATGCTTTTTTTAAAAAAAGCAAAAATTAATATTTTTCAAGCCACAATAAGGGTTACTAGAATATCCATAAATGCAGAAACACTTGCCTAATATAGGTGTGACCTAGTTTCAGTTTCCTGGTTTATCATAGTAAACCAGTCATCCAGTACAACCAGGCCTTCCTGCCTGCCATTCAGGGGCCAGCATTTCTGCTGCACAAAAACCACTGGGCTAGCTGGGCAATGGGCTATACTCCAAAATCTTAATTCTTATTCCACAGAGCTACCATGTATCTTTTACATTTTCTTTCCTAACCTCCCTCTTGTGTTTTTATTTATACTCTGCCTTCTTCTGAGGATGACTTTGAGCAGGCTGCAAAGGCAGATATGATATATTTGAGATCAAAATGTGTTTAAAATAAGAAGAATGAAGCATCTCTTAGCTCAATTCCTCTGATGCTTGACACAAGCCAAAGACAAAAAGTATATTGTGAACTCAAACTGAGCACTTCCCACCCTCTGAGCCTAGAGTCCCGACGTCAGCCAAAGCCAGGAACAGATGATGAAGCCAGACCCCCTGGGGTGGAATCCTGAATTCGGGTTACACACTGCCATGCCATGTGACCTCTCTTCTCTACGCCTCAGTTTCCTCAGGCATAAGTTAGAGATACCAATAGCATCTACCTTAATTCATACAGGAAGCTGGAGTAGTACCTGACACAAAGCCTCACTATGTCAGCAAATACAAGGAGCATTAGTACTAGTCATAGTAATGATTCAGCATTTGCCCGGCAGGTAGTCTCAAGTAGTCTCCCCTAGTCTCCCCTAGTCAAGGGTAAACAACCTAAGTGTATTTCTGATGCCCTCCCCATTTCCTGTTTCCTTCTCAGTATCTCTCTCTTTCTTCCTCTTGTTGATGTGTGGCCTCACCCTCCTAGCACTCTTGAGGGGGTGGACCCATCCTGTGCCCAATGACAGGCTGATCCTTACTACTAGCTGATTGTCACCAATCCCTGCTCAGAATTTAATGATATCATAGAGTTTAGCTACTTCCTGAAGGGCATATTTATGTCCCCTAAGCGGGGCTATCAAGGACTAAGAAGGCTTTAATCTTGATAGAAAGCTTTCTGTTGGTATGATGACAGACAGCATCAGAGGAGTTCTTGCTCTGGACCCCAAACACATGACTTGGTTAATCAGTGGGCTCTGAATGAGAGAAGGTAACAGTGTGTGGATGATGGAATTGTGGGGGAGAGTAAGGTACAGAGAACATTTTAGATGACAGCGTTTGCGCAGAAAAAGGACTGGGAGGATGCATCCAATGGCATCCTGGATTTTGGAAATTCTCTGGCTGTAGAGCTATTTCCTAGTCTCAGCAGTGCCTGTCAGGGCAGCTACAGGAAGGAGCAGAAAAAGGAAATGCTAATTATTCTGGATATCTATTACTACCTGAAGAATGCCTTCAAAACAGCTTGAAATAACAACCATCATCTATGTTCCTCCTGAATCTGCAAGGTGGACAGGGCCACGGTCAGCTGGGACCGATCAAGTTCCAACATGGCTCATTCATATGGCTGGCAAATTGGAGCGAAGCTGTGATCTGGCTTCAGTTCCTCTTGACATGGGCCTTTCCACAGAGTTGCTTAGGCTTCCTCACAGCATGGGGAGGCTGGGTTCCAAGAATGGGCGTTCCAAGAGACAGAGCATGGAAGCTTCCTGTCTCTTGATGTCTGGGCCCAGAAACTGACACAGCAACATCCAATTGTATCCTATTGTTTAAACAATCACAAAGCCTACTCAGATTTGAGTGAAGGGGACATAGAGATCCTCCTCTAATGAGAGGAGTGTCAAAGAATGTGGGGACATATTCATTTGTCACACTAAATTGTTTTCAGTCACAGAGGAAAAGACTGACCCGAGATTCATATAACCTCTCTCTTCTCCTCCATCACCTCGGAAAAGCAGAGGTGCTAAAATTGGCTGCCTTACAAGGACATGCCCTTCCTCCAGCCTCAGACCATACAAACCCTTTGGACTTCAGGTTGTCACATTTTAGCATTTCTTCCCTTTGGGTTCCTTGTACCCCTTTACAAAAGTTACCTTTTGTTCTCCTAAATCCATGGTCTCACTAAGATTAAATTATAAAAGTAAGCTGTTACAGCTGTGGGGCAGGAGGGTGGGAAGTATGCAATACAATGTGCTATGACCCTCCTTGAGAGAGGCTGGGCCTTGTCAGCCACCAGGTGACTATGAATGTTTGATGAGCTTCTAAATGATGACATTTCCAACTATATATATATATACAGATACAATTTAAATTAAAAGCAAAATTGGCTATTTTGGTGGCTTTTAGAGTAGTAAAACCATTAATATCACATTTATTTAGCCCAAGGTGACAGAAGCATGTTAAAAGTTCTTATAACGACAAATTTAAAGTTTTCAGAGATATCTGGTTTTCAGTATTTATGCTTCAGTATAGATGAAATCTATTAAATCCTTCTGTTCTTAAGCGAAAATTTGTACATACCTAAGCCAGAGGGCTATTTTGCTAAGAATCAACTTCCATTATGAGATTTTATAATGGGCTTAAAGGGCAAATGTTCAGTGTATGATAAAATTAGTTTTTAAAATCCTAGATTTGAGGGGGCCAGAAAATCAAAAAAGTCAGGGGCTTCTCTAAAAAGATGGGAAAGATAAAACTGATTTAGAGGTAGAGAGCAGGAGCTTCAGGCAGTGACTGCTGTGGGAAGTCTGCTTTTGTCTGGAAGAGAGTCAAATGGGCTCATTGTACCAAGGCTATAATCATTTTACCATTTCTTCTAACAGCCTGAACATTTTCTCATAAAGATCAGGTTCTTAAAATTTACTCAACGGGAAAAAAAGAAGCTTGGGAGAGACTAATGACTAATGATTTCTTCTCTAAAAATAAATCCCACTTTCGAATGTGGCAGCCTGGGAGGAGACAGATCTGCTCACACATGCGTGGAGTTGGGAGGCTTGAGAAACAGGAGCCCACCCCTTTCCCCACTCGGCCCCAGCCATGGGGCTTTTTGTCACATGTCTGGGAAGGTTCCCAAGTCAGAGTTGCTCCAAGTCAGAGATGGCACACTGAAGCCATCATTTCACACCGGACCCAAAGGCATATCAGTTCTCTCTGCAGAGCTCAGAAGGATGACATAATGCATTTGGTGAGGGCTCACATGTCTGTGGAAAGATGATTCATCAGGGTAAAATCTAGGACAATAAAATTCTACAGGATGGTTCTGCATCTCCAGGTACTTAGGGATTAAAAGAAACATTGGAAATAAAATGGACTCAGTCTAGACTGAAAAAAAAAGTCAAATAAAGAGAACCAAGCAAATGATTATCTTTTTTAGTCACAGACTCTTCATGCTGGGGATTCTCAATAATGGTCAAGCTGAAGTTCAAATACAAACTGTCCACCCAAAACAGGACATCTGTGATTTATACCAGTGTTATTCAAAGTGTGGCCCATGGACCAGCAGCATGAGCAGGCCCTGGAAGCATATTAGAAATGCAGATTCTTGGGCGCCATCCCAGATTCACCAAATCATAATCTCTGGGAGTCGAGGCCAGCAGCCTGTGTTTTAGCAGCCCTCCAGATTGTTCTGAAGCATGCCATCATGTGATAAGCCTCAGTTCAGACTATGGGTGGAAGAAAAATAATAAAATAGACACTTGGTTTACTTAGGCTTAACTGTACAAAATACAGAATAAAATGAGGCATATTTCATGTGTCATTTAGGCATATAGAAAACTGCCTGAGATTTGATAGGAGCTGAATAAATGCTAGTCAATGAAACTTGATAAGTTCACAGATCAGTTACTAAAATAATTTGCCCCCAAATCACCGATGGAATATTCAAGGTTTCAGGAAATGCGGATGAAGGTTATATGGGGGGTGTTAAGGATCTAAACAATGCAAGGAGGAACTTAGGCAGAGTGCTGGGCCAGCAGGCCATGGAGGAGCACCTGGCCCCAGTCCAGAGGCCTAGTAGCTGGGTCAGGCTGGACAGAACATTTACCCCTGACAGTGAGCGGCAGCACAGCCAGACAGTCCATGTCAACTGAGGAGGGGGAAAAAAGGTCAGCAGCGAGGGAACGATACTGAACACCCAAATACAAGGTGACGTTATAGATCATGAACAGGAAGCAGAAACACAAAATCAGATGCTCAGAATCCAACCTGTCTCGACCTGTTCCCATTTTTAAGTGGGTTGACACCAAGGTGATAAACAATACAAGGATGTGGGGGGCTAACTTTATTAGGTATTGGGTCACAACATGAGGTGGGCCAGCCAGGCCTGATGGCAAGCATAACCAGACAAGTCCTACGTGGGCCGAATGGAGATCAGATGTGGTGGTGCAAATCAGAGGCCATGTTCCAAATTGTTAAGCACACTGTTGGCGTGTCTGAAGCAAAGAAGCTGCCACCCATGTATTCCACAGCAGTGACTGAGCAAACACCAAGCGCCAGCTGAATCAGCTTTAGTTTGGCAGCGGTATTCACCTGAATCAGACTGGCAGACCTTGGCCTCAACAAGAAGTCCTCCTCGCCACTAAGAGCTACATGGAGCTCTGCTTTAGAGCAGTGGTTCTCAATCTCTGATGTCCAGGCTCAGGTCAACTGTATAGCTGAAGGTGGGACCCAGGAGTATTTTTAGAACACTCAGCAAGTGATTCTATTATGCAGCCAGCATTGGGATATCAAGGGGAGGGGAGAAGAGGGGAGACAAAGCCCGTCCTGGCCCAGCTGCCTTTGTGGAGGCAGAGGGAGGGAGGGATGAGCCACACTTATGATTGGAACCTTAGTTGAGCTAATTATGTTAGGAGCCCGTGTGCCTGAAATGCCCACATGAAATCAGTTGTCTGCAGCCTGAGATCAAGTATAGTGAAAAAAAATGTGCATTTCATAATATTAATGATGTATATTTGGGTGGATGATGAAGAGATTTTTTTTAAAAAGGCACAGTGGAAGGAATCAGTTGACAAATGGGAAAGGGAACTAACAGATGCCCGGCAGAATCTCAATATATATTTGCCAAACTGAATTCAATTAACGGGTGTATATGTACCAGGCCCCAAGTAAGGTGCAATACATCACTTCCCTTAGTCCTGTGACTGTCCCTATTAATCTTATTATATCCCTATTTCACAGATAAAGAAATCAAGGCTTAAAAAAGGTGAAGCAACTTGTGGGGCTAGCATTCCAAACCAGTCCTCTCAGATCTCAGACCCTCTTCTACCATCTTGGGCTGGAACAGGTAGGAATGCCAGGAGGTAACCCAGCTCAATGCTGCTCCTGCTTCAGGATCCTTGCAGTTTGTGTTTTTCAGTTTGAGTTCCTGAAACAGGTGGGGGCTTGATAAGAGTAGCTTAATGCCAGAGCAGCATCTAGAGTAGCTGATGGACACCTACACCATCCCTGCTTAGTTTACTAAAACCCCACCCAAGAATGTCCCAGGTCCTGAGTCTTTGGGGAGAGATTCCTGTCCCCTCCTCTGTCAGTGGGACTACTGAAGTGAATGTCTGCTGTAGCAAGTTAGTAAATACATATCAATGTATCTACTTATTCCAAACCCTATCTCCGTAGGTTTGAGAAACTCAGCATGCAAGATTCAGCCTTGCACTCCAAACGCCTGATAGCAGGAGATACATGGTAATTTCTTAATAATGGTCTGATGAATGCATGAAAAAACACAGGGCTGAAAACTCAAGGGATCCTTCTTTAGTTTACAAGGGACTTTTTTCATGTATTCAACAAACATTTATTGACCACCATGCACCATTCCAGGAAGTAGGGATATAGCAATGAACACAAGCAAAGACTCTCAGTTGTCAACACTATTGCACTAAGATTTAGGGTTTAAAAATTTGGCACGAGGTAAAGAATAAGAATGTTGTTTTGCCACTTTTGACTTCTAACATTACTTAATTTTACTTGGCTTTTCCATTACATATCTGTTTTAAATCAGACCACGACATTGTCCTGTGATTAGAAATACAATTCTAGGGGTAATGTTACTGAATTTCTTGGACTTGCTCATCTGACACACAATCAAAGCCTCCTGTCTATGAACAAGCCTGAAAAATAACTGATTCCCATACCACTCGAGCAGAAGCAGGCAGCCTATTACTCCTATATATCATTCAAACCACTTATATAAAGGGGAATGAGGGGTCCAAGAACTCACTGGAGAGACAGAAAGTTAATTAAAATGCATCTTTCATTGTCCAGAATTTGGGTAATAAATGCCCTACAGAACGCACTGAGAAGGAAGTCCAATGCTCTGTGGTCACATTTTGCATTTTCCCTACTGGCATTATGAGAACTGGACACCAAGGAGTAGCCCAATCCTGTGTTTAAGGCGAAGCTTTGTGTGTCATTGGGTGTTCTGCTGGAGTAAGAGCCACAATAATTATTATTTACTTCTTAGATTCTGGTTATACACAGACGTCATTACATTCATGCTCCACTTCAGATGATAATTTCTGAAAACCCAAGTACTGGTTCTAGTCCGTTGATAATGGCAAGTCAATCTTTATTCAAAACCAATAATCTTCGGGAAAAGATAATAGGGAGATTATTAATACAATGGTTATTCTGAAGAATTCATTTACAGAGAAGAATTCCAAGTATCATTTAATTACAAAGATAAAAATGTGTCAATTTTGCAGATCAAGTCATTCCAGCGAGCCTCTATTAATAGTTAGGAAGAAAAATTGAAAATTGAAGATAGTATGACTTTCTCCCCTCTTTAATAGTTTGATTGTTTTGGGTTTTTTCTAACAATGTCTGTTTCTTTGTTTCAGGTACTCTGGGTTGGAGGAGATGGTATGGGCATCATTGTTTTTTCCTAAATCAATATTTGCCCATACTCATAAAATATCTGAGAAGCATATGGTCATTTTTATAGTCCCCCCTTCTTTCCCTAGGTTGACTTCCTTCTTAATTTAAACTATCTATCACCTATCACCTTCCTGTATTTTCAATTAAACTTCTGTGTGATTGTCAAGTAAATCATCAGAAAAGGCAACTGAAACTCCTGCACTTCCAAATCTGTTCAATTTCATGTGGTCTACCTTAAAGGAATGTTAGGAGCCCTATAATAGATGTGGCTGTCTCTCAGTCTTTGTCACAGCAGCCAGCACAACAAACTGTTATTAATGCAAATGCCTACTCACTAAGTGCTGTGCCATAGAGTGGGATGTATACAGAAAGGTCCACCAGCCTTTAGCAGAAACTCGGGGTTATATGTATGCCTGAATTCATCCTTTTTCTTCCAATTTTAGAAAGGTGAGTAGTACAGATACCATTTATTATATAACCCATCAGTATAGACCAGAACAGCACTTTATAATGAAGCACATTAATATTTCTGCAGCTGAATGCATGAATCTTCACACTGAGCAAGATAAATAAAGGCTATAAATAGATTCATGTCAGTTTTTAAAATGTACCCAATGAGTTACAAATTGTATCAAGTAGAAAAGCAAGATTTACAGATAAAAGGTCCATTCATTCAATAAAACTTTATGGCACTGAGGGTTCAAGAAGTGAAAGACACAATTTTATAGGGAAAAAGCTCACAAATGAATAAAGTACAGTAATTCAGTATAATAAAGGAGCTAGCCAGAGGGTGCTATGGTCGCAGACAGAAAAGTATGAACACAAACTGAAGAAGACAAGGGATAGGGAAGTATGTTCTGGGAAAGAAAAATATATTCCAAGGCAGCTACTGCGAGCAGGAAGGAGTAGAGGAAAGGATGGCTCTAAGAAGCTGAACTCAGCCTCACATTTGACAATTTCTCTAAAAGCAAATCATCTATCTTCAGTCTACTATAATATTGAACTTTCCTTCTGATAAACACTGCTGCATATTTATATCAAAGATGCCTTTTATTAGATGCTTACTGAACCTCATCTTTGTTTCTCCTGCATAATTCCAGTCACTGTTGTAGGGGTATTTTAAAGGAAGAGTTGAGATCCAGATACACATCTTTGGCTTATGTACCACCTTACCTCCATGTAACTAAAAATCTCCAGATTTTTACACAGCTCTATTCTATGCCACAATTAATTGGGGCAAATTAATCCAAGCATTATGAAAATCTATGGAAAAGATTTCCTGTGGTAGCAGCTGAGTGGGGGGCAGAGCAGAGACAGTAAAAGAGCTTACGTAGGTAAAATACAATAAAGTAGGTTTTTGAAATCATTAGAACATATGATCTGGCATAATTCAAAAAATAATAAATCCAAGAAGGCATATCATTTCATCACTTCAAGCTTAATTCTGAAGCATGGGCCTTTTAAATGTCAATAAATTGAGTTCTTTTTCCTCAAAGAGTAGAAGAGAATGCAAAGCACAGAAAATCTTTTCAGGGTGTGCTTGGTATGTTGACGAGGAAAGGCTCATCTTTACCACGTTTTGAATATAGCTGATGGGCTCCCACAGACAGAGCGAGCCATCAGTGGCATGCACAGATGTTCGTAATCATTTTATGAAGAGGTTGTTAGTTGGGGAGCTGGTGTGCTCCATTTGCTAATTGCTTCCTCTGCCTGTTTCTCTGTAATCTCCCATTCAGACTTGATTTCTACCTTTCGAGAGTCTGTGATGTTACCAACAGTGGGAGATACAGCCCCAGTTTCGGTGGGATTGTCACAGGTGCACACATCACTTTGCATGTGCTAACTTATCTTGCCATGGTGAATTTGTCAACTGAATTTGTTTAACTTCCCCTGTCAAGTTTCAAACATGCTTTAATGACATCTTGAGGGAATAGCTGCAATACACTTGTGGAGGCTAAAGTAAGTCCATCTTGGATGCTAATCTGCCATGTTAACATTTGATTAACTGCAGTTCTAGGAATGCTTCTAAGAATTCTACTTTATCTGCTGTTCCTTGTGTAAGAGTACATACTTATCATAAACCCTGTCCTTAGGGCAAAACAATCTTAATGTTATCACACAAATTACAGGCTATGACATACATAGCATTTTTGTCTTTTCCTGGAAGGTCAACTTAAATTATCCTATACATTCACTATAGAGTGTGTACACCCTTTTCCTCTAGTATATAAGCCCTAGGTCTGGGGGTAACAGCATGGAGATCAACTTGTCTTGCTGTTGCCCAAGGCCACGCTTCTGTCCATAAGTTACCCAATAAATCACCTTTTACCAACAAACTGGATTTGGTTTCTTTGCTCCTTCTGCTTTTGGGGCTCACTTTGCATATATGGCCCTTTCACAAAACAACACTCAATGTCATTTATCTTAATGCATGTGCTTTTGTCAGAGATGCTAAAAAGCATTCATTCTACTTGAAAGTTTTCTGATTCAATGGTTAATATGTTTCATTATTAAAATTATGTTAATTTATGGGATTGGACTGTTTCTAGATCTCTTTCCTCCTCGAGTTTCTTTAGAATGCTTATCATGGAAATGCTGCAAGCTGATCTATTCAGTTTGGTTCTTGTATGGCTAGCACTATCTTTACTACTTTGGGTTTGTGTGGCATGTCATAGACAAATATGGCAACACTCAAGAGAGCCAGCCCTGTGGACATGGGTAGAGATAGGATATTGGCTCCCAGGATAAGGTGATGTGGTAGGTGAGGCAGTTCCACAGGTGACTATCTCCCAAACCTTCTCCAGAAGGTAGCACATGCAAGGGCTTTCTAGATTAGATCCTAATACACCAGCAGTCATATGATCAACTATTAATTACTGTGTATCCCACAGATACAGGAAATTGTCCAAAGGCTACACAGCTCATTCATATAGGGACCTTGAACTACTCCTGCTTTAAGAAACCAAAGATTTTTTTTCTTCTATTAAGCAAAGAAAAAACATCTTCCCATACAAACTGAAAAGTACTTAGTCAACTGGTTTAAGTGACTATGCAGCTGTTCCTGATGCAAGCTGTTTGGAAAGACAAGTTGTTTCCTAAAGAAGTATTCAAAGTTTTCATAACTTTTCATCGACACTATGACATAAAAGTTTTGGAGGTAGGTTATGTAAAGCTGATGAAAACAATAATTTCTTCTATGAGTATGGACAACCACACATTTCCTATGATTTGGATATGATTTACAGATTGACTACAAAAAAAGGCTTTTTTAAAAATCCCCTTTTATGGCAGAACTTTCAAAAACAGGATTTTAGATTTTCAAAAACAGGATAGAAGATTCTTAATTTTCCTATCCTTCATCACCCCACACAATAACCACCACAAAAACAAAACAAAGAAAACCTTTGCTTCTGCTTCCCAAGTTCCCAATTCCTTCAAAGGGTACCACCATTATTCATTCAATCAACACATGCAAGGGATAGATAGCTGAACAAGACACATGTCCAAACCCCAGGTCACAGCATTAAAATGTGGTATGTGTTATGACAGAGTTATACATAAAATGTCTGGGGATAAAGATAAGTGGCATTGATTGCAGGCTTGTGGGGGAAGAGGGTCAGAAAATCCTTCCAAACTTAGGTTGAGACTTGAAGGACTGAAAGGGAGGAGGAGCATTCTAGGCATAAGGAACAACATGTCCTAAAAAGGCATGAAACTTTATGATGAATTAACGACAAATAGGTCATTATGATCAGAGAGGAAGATAGGTGTGGGCACACAGTGGAACAGGGATGGATATGTGGGCAGATCATGAAGAACCCTGGTTACTAAGAAGTTTGACCTTTACACAAGTAAGGAGCCATGCAAAGGTTTTAAAGTGAATGATTTCTGCAGATGCATTTCAGAAAAATCATACCAGTTGTAAGAGTTTGGACTAGTGATCAGAAAATATTCACTTAACCTCCCTTCTCCTTGAGGTGGATTAAGTGCTTCCTTGCCCCCTTGACTGGGCTTTGTCATGTGACTTACTTTAACCAAAGAAATACAATTCGAAGAGAGGCCTTAAATACACTTGTGCAAGTTGACTTGGTCTTTTGCCCTACTGATGACCACAAAAAGAACATGTCCTCTGTCCCTTCTTCCTGGGTCCCATAATGAGAACCATGTTGTAGAAGTGAAACCTGGAGTTCAAGGCCTGGTGCATGGGATCCAAAACCTGGAACTAAGCCCCACAAACTTCTAGCTAAAAACAGAGATACTCTGGCCACCCCAAAGACTTATGAGCAAGAAAAGTAAATGCTTATTGTTTTAAACCACTAGATTTGGGAGTGATTTGTTACACAGCACTACTACACCCATAGCTGACTAATATGTGTATGTTAGGAAATATGACCATTTTTGCCTCCCCTTTAACTTTTATCCCTTATTCTTCCAAATCCAAACTGCCAAAGATCTTTTCAATCTTTCATTATAATTGGATTACTGGAAGACTCTCCTAACCAATATCTCTGAGTCTAGTTTTGCTCAGTTCCCATCCATACTGAAGTCTAAGTTTTGGCTATTATTCTTAAACACCATGTTCACATCATACTCCATCTCACAATCTGCAGGGCTTCCCATTACCTGCCATTTCACATTCAAATTCTGTCTTCTTTCCAAACACCACCAAATAGTTTAATCCCTTCACTCTTTGTATCCCAGACTAATTCTTGAGACCATACCTTTATTCAAGCAGAGGAACCTCTTGCCCCAAACCCCATTTAGAATATTCATTTCCCATTTTCACCCTATCTGCAAAGCTTCATTTTAAGACACCTTTCATGTAATGATCACTGTTTCCAGACTTCTTAGAACTGCAAGGACTATATATTCCTATGACATTTTCAGTCTATATCCCAGAATCATGTAATTAAGCAATGACTTTGTATATATGCATATGTGTGTATCTTGTCTTCTAAACACTTTTGAAATCTCCTTGAAAGGCAGAATTACTGCAAATTTTACTGCATTCTCTTGCCTCTCCGCTCCACCAAAGTTCTTTGCAGAATGACTGAACATAATCGGCAATGGGTATTTACTTGATAACCTATGATTAAGCACCTACTGTATGTCAGGCACTGTGATATGTATTGACTGAATAAAGAAACAGTTTATGGCCTCAAGGGTCTATAATTAATAGGAAAAGCAAATAAATATATAAAAAGAAGTATTACTGTTTTCATCTGAAAGAATTTTATTTGCTGCATATATTTTAAATGTTTATATCTATTTCTGGACTTAAAAGATGGAAGATGAGCACAATAAATGCATTTCCTAAATTCGCAATCACATCTTACCTAGAGAATTTTCTTACCCTAATTGCCACCCACTGTGTAAACATGATTGTCAATCCTTAATTATTCTCTTTGCAGAGGCAGTGAGGAAGGGCCGAAAGGGCATCTGGGGAAGGAATCTTCTGCTAAAGCGCATTATTTATAGTTTTCCAAATTTACCAGAAACAAATATTTAAATGTGTTTTCTTAATTTTCCCCCTTGTCATCTGACATAAATGTAGCAACTTCCATAATTTGTCAAAGAGGTAGCATATTATGCTACAAAAAAAATCAATGCACCAATGGAATCACATTTTCTACTGTCTACTTTATTTTTTTCTTTTTATAAATGGAAAGCCTATCTAAATAGGCTTTATACCTGGTACATTTGGGGGGAAATTTAAAGTTCCATTGTTGATTATGAGATTATGAAACAGAATTCACTGATTTTTAAAGTAGCATTGTCAAAAGATTCTGAAAAATGGCCTTGATGCATTTACAAAAAATGAAATTTACTTAAAGACCACTTCCTGTCTCCAATATTTCAACTGTGTCATAATGCACATAAGGATTGGAGAATTGGCTATTTCAAATGCAATTTGATACTAATTGTGGGAATGGACATTCAACCATATAAGTGAATCATTTTATCCACACTTTTAGTCCAAGTCCAGCATGGTACCTGGAAATGACAGATGCCAAATGAGAGTAGAAATTGATATCCTTGTTGAGTCAAAGACTTTGTATGACCAAGAAGGGTTATATTAATAATTATGGTGACAGTGAAATTTTGACAATTTAAATAAGTTTCTGTTAATACTTTAACTGCATGTTTAAAAATCTGCCTGGTGAAAGATTATTGAAAAATTCATTATCTTCAATTTTAACGGGTGTTTTCCAAGTAAAGTAGAGTCTTCCCCTGTGTCTGTTGGTGGAGGAAAGAAGTCTGAAATACTGAAGATTCAACTCTATTTACAGCTCACTGGCAACTAAAATGGGAAACCTCAGAAAATAAAGATAAGATAGCAGGGCCCAAGCAAGAGTGGGAAAGATTGGAATGACAAAATTAAATTTATCTGGGACCTCTTCCAGGCTGATCTGTGCCTGAAAAAAAAAAAGATGCTACAGTATGTCACTGTGAAGAAACAGATGTCAGGAAAGCCCAATTTTAGGGGCTGCAGTGTCTGAAAGAACTGTAGTGTGACATTCTTGGTGATCGACTTTGTTCTTCAGGTTGCTTTGGAAGGTTTCTGCTAAACTCTTAATTAAACCCAACTTTCATTGTAAAACTACAATTTAGCAATGAGAAATATTTCAATACAAGACAAAATATATATTTTGGAAAACAAAAAGGTCCAAAGACCGCATATTCAAGCTTTTCTGAGAGAAAAAGGAGAGAGCTGTTGCAAGTATTTTAGAGCCTTAAGTAGAAAAGTGACTGGAGAAAAAGAGAATTTTTAAAGTGATACCACTATTTCAAATTATTCTGGCCTTACTTCAGAGCAGACATATGGCATTAAATATGCAACAATGAAAAAGAAGAACATAGAAGCAGAGCTGGAAAGAAAGACTGAGCATAGAGCTTCCTAATAAATTGGTGTCTTCTAGAAGTCTATGGGCTAAATGTAAACTTTGGGCTGTTTAAGTTTTTGAGGTGAATAGTCCCCATTATCATTCACTATCTGAAGAACTAGAAAACATGGAAAGTTCATTTGACAGAAATCATCTTTCAATCTAAAATACAACTCTTATGCACACACACCCCGCTCTGAACAGTTTGCCATTATGCGTGTGTGAACCTAGGAATGCTCCTGAAAACAACGGACCAGAAAGAAACAATGCAAGAAATAGAGTAAAACCTTAGCATTGCCCCATTCAGCAGCTTCTCCCTCATTTCAAAGACTCTTCTTCCACTCTCAAATGCACTCCTCAAACAAAGGTGCTCTATCCTGCAATCTTATCATAAGAGTAAACCATCTGGAGGATCCGACTGTATTGTGGTAACTCAATATCTTACCTCTTCCCAAGACTATCTGCCTTTTAATAGAAGAGAATGACAGGTCCATGCTAGACCCAAAGGAATGAACTTCCACAAGCCAGTAGGGGAGTAATTTTTGGCAAAAATAACTTCCCTCTGATGAAGTCATCTTATGTGATAAATCCGTCTTTTCCCTTATGTCTATGCCAGGCATTAGCGATGTTTGGGGCTGGAAAATTCTTTGTCTTTGGGGACGCTTCTGTGCATTGTAGGGTGTTTAGTAGCATCCCTGGGCTCTACTCAATAGATGCTGACAGCATCTGTTCATCCAATTGTGAAAATCAAAAATCCCTAGATATTGCCAAATGTCTCCTGGGTGGAGGCAAAATCACCCAGCTGAGAACCACTGGTCTATGTGAAGACAGGCCTTCCTTGCAAACACTGGTAACCTTAAATTCATTGCCTCATATTTTGTTCTCATTCTTTTGCAGTTGCTATTAGTACATAAATCACTCTTTGGGAAAAACAAAACAGGAAACCTGTTCGATCACCAAATAATTAGCAGAATTGGACTCTAGTCTAAAGCTTTTGTTCTTGCTTCACTGAAGAGAAATTTACACATGAATAATATTCTCAAGGAAGGACCCAATACATCCTCACATTCTTTGTCCTCAGACTTATTTACAAATACGTACCCGAAAATGTATTAAAGAGCAAACAACTGACTACATTCTTTTAAAATCACTGTAGCCCTTGAAATTAATATAATACATCATAAAACTGTTGAAAAATGACTTTAAGGAGCACATAAAGAGGTAGAACTTCCTCCTATCAAAGTCCTAACCAGGCCCCACCCTGCCTAGTTTCTCAGATTATGTTCACGGTGGTATGGCCACAGACAAGAGATGGAGCTTTCTTTTCACAAAAATGCTAATGTCAGATCTCTCACTTGTACAACACATATCTCTGGCTCAAGATAGACACAGTAATCTATAGAACACATCAATTTAAAATGAATGTTTTTTTTTTTGTTTGTTTGTTTTTCTTTTGTACTCCCTGTTTCCATTCCCCATAGTTTCTGGAGACTAGCAGTTCTCAACTTGGAGAAATTTTGCCCCCTAGGATGCATTTGTCAGTATTTGGAGACATTTCTGATTGTCAGAATTGGGGGTGGGGAGTGGTGACAGACATCTAGTAGGTCGAGACCAGAGTTGCTGTTAAGCATCCCACAATGCATAGGATAGCCCTCCACCACAAGGAATTCTCCAGCCCCAAATGTCCATAGTGCCGAGGCTGAGAAACCTGGGTCTAGACACATAATTAGAACTCCCATTCATCACTCCTGATTTGGTTATAACCTATGGGGAAGGGATGGTACTCACATCTTCTCCATATGTTTAATGGCCCTCAATGCTTAATATAGGGCTATATCCACAGCAGGTACCCATATATATTGTTATCTGAAAAGTCCAATTTTTTTGGAAGGAGAAGACATAAAAAATAACCTTATTCTCTTTGGTTAAAAGGTTTTTGGTAAACCAAAAAAGAAGTATGGTTAGAATAAAATCCTATTTTTAAATGAATGAATTGTATCATTTGGAAAAACAAGGACCAGGAAAGTCATACATCATTGACGATGTTGGAACACAATCTTTGTTGGTTGTGCATTTGAGCCTCCAGGGGTAGCTCAAAGCTCTTTTCCTCACCTCTTCTGCCTTACCCTCCACTAAGAAGAGACAGCAAACTGAGGAAGAATAATGCCAAAGTGCCTTGTGAGGTCACAAGGAAGCCACGATGCTAGAGGGTGGGGGCAAATAATGAACAATAAATAGAACTCCAGTGGGGCTTGAATTTTCTTCCTCCTTTAAGTAAATTTCTTTACCACCCATTTATTTTCTCTTTTGCATCTCTTTTCTGGAACTCCAGCTACATTTTTTGAATGAGAGCTCTGATCTGACTTAATTTTTTAAGAAAGATTTACGTAATCATATTCATTTGCTCTGAGTTCTCTAAAGGCAGCAGAATACAAACAACAACAAGGGTAGTCAAAATATTAAACTACAATACATGGGCCATGGTGAAAGAGCCCAGGGAATGTAGGCATCTCGCCCTTGGGACTCCAGGTAAGCCACACTAGATTCCTATCCTGTGAGACTGAAAAAGTGGCCACAGCAGTAGCATGTTGATTTTTGTAATAAACCTTGAATAGTATAAGTAAACCAAACTGCTGTAAATAGAAATCCTGTGAGTTCTTCTTGTGATTAAGAATTTAAAGCACCAATCTTCTTCTGGGCTTGCAGACTTTTAGAACAAAAAGTTTTAAGTGAAACTGGAAAACAGTTAAATATTACTGATGCTCCCATATTGCTCATGTAATATTTATGAGCCATGGAATGATCATTCTGATTATTCCCAGCTGATTTTAACAAGGGATTTTTTTTTTCCCTCTCTTAATTAGGTGCCTGCGTGCAAACAAAAGCCTATTATAGCACTCAGAAAGAACACACTGAATAAAATTAGAGCAGATCTTCTAAATCATTGGATAGTAGTCTGGATATAAAAATACAATGAGTCCCTGTGATCTGGATAGGAGTGTACTTGCAATAAAACTTCAATACAATTTCAATTGCTACTCTTTGCAATTAGGGCAGGCAAACCTGAAATCGACTCAACTTTCTGAATCCTTGTAATGCATCTCAACTAAGATATATGCTTTATCAATGTCAAAGGTATTGTTATCTCCTACTCTGTTTAAAGAAGCAAATTTCTAAATGTTTTTGGGTGACTGAAATTTAAAGGAAATCATTTTTCCTATTGCTCAAAGCACGGAATAAATATTTCAGGTTGAAGAGGATGTGAGAAGAGTGGAACTTTCAGAACTAATCACTGTCCTTAAGCTTGACTTTAAAAGTCTATTCAACTACAATTAGTGTCAAAACTTAAATCCCTGTCTGTTGTTGGAATAAAGGTACGGAGTTAGAAATTCTGTTGCAGTGTACACCTCTGCTGTCTATTGAGACATCTTATCTATTTCTGTGTTTCTAAAAAAAGATAAAATAAGTTCAAAGGCATGGAATCTTTATTGGCAACAATAAGATCCTGGTTCCCTATTTTGCATGATAATTAGTTTATGGAATTGTAACTTAGAAGTGTTTATGCATGAAACATTGGACCTTATTTTGAAATGCTGTTAAGGATTAGACTCTGTAACAGACAAACCCTAAAGTGACCCCCAATAAGCCCCACCTCCTTGTATTTACACAAGCGTGTGATCCCTGTCCTTGAGTACCAGCAGAACCTGTGACTTGCCAACAAAATATGGCAGGAATCATGAGATGTCACTTCCAAGATTATGTCATTTTATGTAAGACTCCATCTTGGCAAACTGGAATGAGACTCTCCTCATAAGAATGATTTAGTAAATGACCATTATGTAGAAAGCCCCATGGCAGTGAACTGCAGACAGACCGTAGGACATGAGGATGGCCTCCAGGAGCTGAGCATGGCCTCTATCCAGCAGCCAGCAAAATACTGGGACCCACACTCCTACAATCTCAAGGAAATGAATTTGACCAACAAACTGAGAGGGCTTGGAAGCAGATTCCTGCCCAGTGAAGCCTTCAGATGAGAATGTGGCCCAGCTCTTGTAAGGCTCGATGCAGAGGACCTAGATCCTCCACATCAGGCTACTGACCCATGGAAACTGTAAGATAATAAATATGTGTTGTTTAAAGTCACTAAGTTTGTGGTAATTTGTTACTCAGCAATATGAAACTAATACGGATACCAAGAATTCATGAAATAGGGTAGAAAAGAACTATAGTAGAAGATATTATAGATTATGCTTAACAGTCCCTAAAAATGTAAAAGATGGAAGAAAATATATCATAGAAAGGAACTAGGACAACAAATGAACCTAGTTCTCTGGTTTGGTATGAACATTTAAGTTTTGGAGTTTTTTTTTTTTTTCTCCATACTTTCAGACTTCCTTAATTTTTAAATTTAGAGGCAAAATTTACATAACTTTAAATTAAACATTTTAAAGTAAACTTTAGCATTTAGTACATTCACAATTTTGTACAACCACCACCCTGCCTAGTTCTGAAATATTTTCACCTCACCCAAAAGGAAACCCTGTATCCATTAAGTGGTTACTCTCCACCCCTGTCCCCCCAGTCCCTGGAAACCATTAATCTGCTTTCTGTCTCTATGGATTTGCCTATTCTGGATATTTCATAGAATAATACAATGCAATCTTTTGTGTCTGACTTCTTTCACTTAGTATAATGTTTTAAAGGTTGATCAAGACTGTAGTATGTATCAGGACTTTATTCTTTTTTATGGCTGAATAATATTCCATTGTACATACATACCACCATTTTCTTATTCATTCATCCATTGACGGACATTTGGGCAGTTTCTACCTTTGGCTATTGTTAATAGTGCTGCTATGAACATGTATGTACATATATTTGAGTACCAGTTTAATTCTTTTGGATACATACTTAGGAATGGAATCACTGGGTATTTGGCTAATTCTGTTTGACTTTTTGAGGAGCCACTGAACTGTTTTTCATGGTGGCTGAACCATTTTACATTCCCACCAGCAATGTACGAGAGTTATAATTTCTCTACATCCTCATCAACATTTGTCATTTTCCGTATTTTTGATAATAGCCATCCTAGTGGGTATGAAGTAGTACCCCACTGTGGTTTTGATTTGCATCTCCCTAACGACTAATGATAATGACCATCTTTTCACGTATTTGTTGGCCATTTGTGTATCCTCTTCAGAGAACTGTCTACTCAAATTCTTGCCCATTTTTAAATCAGGTTGTCTTTTTTGTTGATGATTTGTAAGAGTTCTTTTTCTATATTCTTGGTACTAGATGTGTATCAGATACATAACTTGAAAGTATTTTCTCCTGTCCTGCAGGTTGTCTTTTTACTTTCTTGGTAATGTCCTTTGATGCATAAAAGATTTTACTTTTGATAAAATCTAATTTATCTACATTTTTCTTTTGTTACATGTGATTTTGGTGTCATATCTAAGAATCCATTGGCAAACCCAAGGTCATGAGGATTTACCCCTACGTTTTCTACAAGTTTAATGTTTTAGCTCCATTTAGGTCATTAATTCATTTTGAGTTACTTTTTGCATGTGGTGGTCCCACAGAGAATCAGAGGGGGAAAAACAGACATCTGAAACAACTCACTGTGTGCAAATTTAATTTGGGGTAATATTTTTTCCTTAAGATTCCATTCTACTGTGTTCTCACTTCTAGTTTCACTACTCACATTAACTTTACAATTTCATTGTCAATACCTAATATTTTGCTTCTTTTTTTTAATACTGTTTATAAACTTCTCCTTGAATCTTTCAAGTAAAGCCAATAAAAGGAAAGGTCAAGTGACTGACCAAACAGGATTGGTCTTATCACAGGTCCAGGAGGTAGAAAATGAACCTGCAGTTAGAGAAAGTTAAGACTTCAGATTGGGAAGATAAGTGTTCACAAAATGTCTTGCCCATGACACTGCTTCCAAAACCCCAATTTTCTGTAAACATGGCAGAATGACTTCAGTTAGGTGTTAAAAAAAAAAGTAATAGCTTTCAATCTCACATATACCTGAGGCCCTGAGAAAACTTATTTTTAATTGGGGCTGAAACACAGCTTCCAAAGATTCTGTCATGTAAGAAAAAAATCTACAAGTATACATGAGGGGTCTTAAAAAACTTCCTTGAATATGTATATTATAAAAAACTATGAATGGATTTAAAAATTGTGTTCCACCAAAAAAACTCATACTAACTTATAACAATATGTCTGAACAGGATCTAGTTTGAGGCACTAAGAAGGATAAGACATCAGTTTGAAAAGAGCCCCTATCAGAGCAATACAAAGTCTGCTAAAATTGAAGCAAGAATAAACATCAGATTTATGGTGAAGCTTGGGTGGAAGAATGATTAAAACACTGATGCTTTACAAAAAGTCTATGGGGACAATGCCCCAAGAAATCAGCAGTTTACAAATAGATAACTCATTTTAGGAAGGGATGAGATGATGTTGAAGACGAAGCCCTCAGCAGCAGGCCATCCACATAAATTTGCGAGAAAAAAATTCATCTTGCTCATGTCCTAATTGAAAAGGACTGACAATTAACATCACAAACAATAACCAACACTATAGGCATCTCAATTAGTTTGGTTTACACAATTATGACTGAAAAATTAAAACTGAACAAACTTTCCACTCCATGGATACCAAAACCTTTGCACCCAGATCAGCTGCAGACAAGAGCAGAGCTTTCAATGGAACTTTTAAACAAGCAGGATCAAGATCCTGAAGCATTTCTTCAAAGAATTGTAATAGGAGATGAAACATGGCTTTACCAGTATGATCCTGAAGACATAACGCAATCGAAGCGATGGCTACCAACAGGTGGAAGTTGTCCAGTCAAAGCAAAAGTGGATAGGTAAAGAGCAAAGGTCATGGCAACAGGCAAGGACACAAAAGAAAAGAAAACTACAGACCAATATCCCTGATGAACATAGATATGAAAATCCTCAACAAAATACTAGCAAACCCAATCGAATAGCACATCAAAAATATAATGCACCACAATCAAGTGAGTTTTATTCCAGGGATGGAGGGATGGTTCGCCATATGCAAATCAATAAATGTGATTCACCACATAAACAGAATTAAAAACAAAATCATATGATCATCTCAATAGATGCAGAAAAAATAGTCAATAAAATTCAGCATCCCTTCATGATAAAAACACTCAACAAACTAGGCATAGAAGGAATATACCTCAAAATAATAAAATCCATAGATAACAGTCCCATAGCCAACATCATATTGAACAGGGAAAAGTTTAAAGCATTCCCCCTAAGAACTGGAATAAGACAAAGATGCCCACTTTTACTACCCCTCCTATTCAACATAGTACTGCAAGTCCTAGCCAGAGCAATGGGCAAGAGAAAGGAAGAAAGGGCATCCAAATCGGAAAAGGAGTCCAAACTATCCCTGTTTGCTGATGATATGATCTTACATCTATAAAACCCTAAATAATCCTCCAAAAGACTCCTATAATTGACAAATAAATTCAGTAAAGTATCAGGGTACAAAAATCAACATAAAAAAATCAGTAGCATTTCTATACACCAATAACAAGCAAGCTGAGAACCAAAGCAAGCAGTCAATCCCATGTACTATAGCCACAAAAAAAGTACCTAGGAATATATTTAACCAAGGAGATGAAAGATTTCTATAAGGAAAATTACAAAACACTGATCAAAGAAACTATAGACAACACAAACAAATGGAAAAACATCCAATGTTCATGGATTGGAAGAATAAATATTGTTAAAATGACCATATTGCCCAAAGCAGTACAGATTCAGTGCAATTCCTATCAAAACGCCAACGTCATTTTTCACAGAATTAGAAAAACAATCCTAAAATTCACATGGAACCAAACAAGAGCCCGAATAGCCAAAGAAATCCTAAGCAGAAAGAACAAAGTGAAAGGCATCACATTACCAGGCTTCAAATTAAACTATAAGGCTACAGTATACAAAACAGGAAGGCACTCATATAAAAATAGACACACGTGGATCAATGAAACAGAATAGAGAACCCAGAAGGAAAGCTACATTCCTGTAACCAACTGATCTTCAACAAAGCAATCAAAAACATACACTGAGGAAAGGATACATTATTCAATAAATAATGCTGGGAAACTCAGATAGCTTTATGAAGAAGAATGAAACTGGATCCCTGTCTCTCACCATATGCAAAGGTTAACTCGAGATGGATTAAAGGATTAAATGTAAAACTTGAAACTATAAAAATTCTAGAAGAAAACTTTGGAAAAACTCTTCTGGACATTGGACTAGGAATAAAAATTATGACTACCACCCCCCAACGCAAATGCAACAAAAAGAAAAATAAACAAATGGAACTTAAACTAAAAGGTCTGCATAGTAGAAGAAATAATCAACAAAGTAAACAACCTACACAATGAGAGAAAATATTTGCAAATTATAAACCCACAAAGGACTAATATCCAGAATCTACAAGGAACTCAACAAGAAAAAAACAAATAACCCCATTAAGAAGTGGGCAAAGGATATGAACAGGTATTTTTCAAAAGAAGATATGCAAATGGCCGAGAAACATGAAAATATTCTCAGCCATCACTAATCAGAGAAATGCAAATTAAAACCACAATGAGATACCATCTTGTTTCAGTCAGAATGGCCCTTATTAAAAAGTCAAACAACAGTAGATGTTGGTGAGGATGTGGAGAAAGGGAACACTTAAACACTGTTGGTGAGAATGTAAATTAGTACAACCTCTATGGAAAACAGTATGGAGATTTCTGAAAGAACTAAAAATAGATCTACCTTTTGATCTAGCAATTCCACCACTGAGTATCTACCCAAAGGAAAAGTAATCATTATATCAAAAAGATACTGGCACTCGAATGTTTATCACAGCAATATTCACACCAGCAAGGATAAGGAATCAACCAGAGTTTCCATCAACTGATGACTGAATAAAGAAAATGTGGTATATATATACCATAGAATACTACTCAGCCATAAAAGAGAATAAAGTCATGATTTTGCAGCAACATGAATGGAACCAGAGGCCATTATCTTAAGTGAGATAACTCAGAAACATAAAATCAAATACCGCATGTTATCACTTATAAGTGGGAGCTAAATAATGAGTACACATGGATATAGAGAGTAGAATAATAGAAACTGGAGACTTGGAAGGGTGGGAGGGTGGTGTGGGATGAGAAATTACCTAATGGGTACTATGTACACTCACTAATTGGGTGAGGGTTACACAAAAAGCCCAGACTTCACCACTATGCAATTTATCCAGGAAATAATTCTGCACATGCACCCCATATATCTATAAAAGAAAAGAAAATGTAATAATTAAATTAAAAATTTAATAGACAAAAAACCCCTTAGTAGACAGATTAAACAGCAAATTTGATATAGCTCAATAACTGAAGACATGTAATGAAGTTATTCTGGATACAGCCTAGAGGACAAAGAATTGAAAATGTGAAAGTTATAAGAGACACAATGGATAAGGTGAGACGGTTTTATTCATCTAGTCAGATTTAATGAAAAGAAACTAGAAAGAATGGATAGAAGCAATGTTTGGAGAGCTAAATGGCTGAGAGGTTTACAGAATTATGGAAAGACATCCCAATCCTATAATGGAAGAATTTTAGTGAATTACAAAGAAATCCATTACTAAATACAACATAGTGGAAATGTATAACAACAAAAAGAAAGAGAACCTCTCAAAAGAAAACAGGAAAAAACAAAGATAGTTCATCTACAAGAGCTACAACTTGACTGATGGGTTTTTCCTCCACTGCAACTGCAGAAACCAGAAGATGGTGCTGAGAGAAAAGAACAGTTCCACTGAGAGTTCTACAGATAGCAAAACTATCTTTCAAGAATACAGTGAAATGAGTATATTTGCAGACAAACAAAAGTAGAGGGAATATACTCACCACAAATACTAAAGAAAATGCTAAAGCATAGACACGCAAAAGGAAAGTGGTGTAAGGTGTGAGACACAGAAATAAGTAGTAAGAAATTTGTAAAGAAATGTAATAAAATACCGAGTATGTAAAAAGATCTAATTTGTAGAGTTAGGAAAATATATCTAAAATGCTTTATAGTGATATATAAGTTGGGAGGGGTGATTGGAGTCAAAGACTTCCAAGTTTCTTTTATTTTTCACTACTATGGCAAGATGGTGATTAACTTTGTAACATGTACATGGTAAAATACCTGGAATTAGCAATCAAAATAGATAGAATCCATAACTTCAAATCTAATGGAGGGCAAAAATTCATTGAGAAAAAGGGGGACAAAAATATATCATTCCAAATGAAAAGAATGCAGGATGGGGCAGTGTAGGGGAAAGAAACATAATTAGAACAAATAAATGCTTAGTGAAATGATAAGACAGTCCAAATATATCAGTAATTAAAATAAATAGGAAGGAATTATATTTGCTTGTTAAAAAGCAAAGTATGTCAGACAGGACCAAAATCAAGTCTCATATATTTTACAAAAGGCACAGTTAAAACATGAAAGAAACAGAAATTGAAGTCAAATAATTAGAAAAGTATAGCTACATTAATATCGGACAAGACACACTTTAAGGGGAAAAAGTCAATGCTGGTCATAAAAAAGTTCACTACATAAAGATAAGGGGATCAACTCACCATTAATATAAACCAATTCTAACCTAATAATATAATATCTAAAACAGAGCTTCAAAAGATATAAAGCAAAATTGACAGAACTTTAAGGAGAGATTGCCAATTTTTTACATTCGGAGATTTTAATATTCCTTAGTTATTGATAGATCAAGCAGACAAAAGTCAGGAGTAAAGATAATTTGAATATCACAATTAGCAAGGTTTATCTAAAGAGCAAATATAGAATATCATATCTAACAAATGGAAAGTATACTTTGAACATTTACAAAAACTGATCCATGCTAGGATCATATACACTACTTTCCTAGGCCAGGGGGTTGCCAAGCTTTTTCTAAAATGGGCCAGATAGTAGATATTTTAGGTGTCGTGGGCCAGATGGTCTCTCTCATAACTACTCAGCACTGTTAGGGTAGCCTGAAAGCAGCCATAGAGAATAAAGAAGCAAACTGGTACATCTGAGTTCTAATAAAACTTTATTTACAAAAACTGTGTCAGCCCGGGAGCAGTAGTTTGCTGACCATGTTTTAGCTTTTGGACAATTATGTTAAAAATCAGTAACAAGGATAACTAGAAAAAAAAAATGTCTATAAGTTTATAATCACATGTAAATAATGTGTCAAAGAGAAAAACACATATTAAAAATCAGAAAATGTTTAGAATTGAATAAAAATAGCAACCCTACAAAATAAAATTTTTGAAATAGGTTTAGGGTGATAGTTAAATGAGTATGTTCAGTTTGTGAAAATTCATCCAGCTGTAAAGGCATGATATGTTCATCATCCTGCATGTATATTATGCTTCATTAAAAAGTATATAAAAGGTAAAAGTCTGAAGGATGGAATTATAACATTTAGAGGGACATTATAGTCTAAAATGCTTGCTTTGGAAAAGAACCACTTAATTTATTCAGCTGATTAACAAAATTAAGAAGTTAGGGAGGAAATAATAGAAACCCACATCTCAAAATCAGGAAGGAATTTTTAAAAAACCCAATTAATGAAATAGAAAACAAACCAAAAATAGGATCAAAGCTATAAGTTCTTTGGAGAGATTATAAAATAGACAAATCTCTGGCAAGATGAATAAAGAGATGAAACAGGGAAGAAGGCACAAATTTAAAAATATTAGGAATAAAAAGAAGAACTTAAAGGTGCTACAGAGATTAAAGAAATAAGAGGATTTCATAAACAGTTTTACACAAATGCATTTGAAATAGATTACATGAAATTGACAAATTCCAGCAAAAATAAACCCAACAAAAATCCTCAAATAGAAGTCTTTTTGGTCTGTCCTAAAAATTTGGAATATTTTGATAAACATAAAAGAAATTGCGGCAGTGGTTAATCTTCCACAGCAAAATCATCAGGAACAGATAGCAAAAATCTACCATACACACACAAGTGCACGCCACACACAAACTTAAAGTATTACAGATTTAAATATGAGAGGACCAGAAACCTTTAGAAAATAGAGAAAAGCCTTATGACCTTGGGGTATGGAGGATTTCTTAAGTAAGATATAAAATTATAAAGGAATATTTGGATACATCTACCTATTTTAAAATTAAGAACTTCTATTTGTCAAAAGTCACCCAAAAGAGTAAAAATACAGACCAAAGATCAGAAGTGGACATGTGCAACATATAGAAGAGACAAGGGTTTATTATCCAGAATATATAAAGAAATCCTCTAAATCAATAACAAAAAAGGACAACTAGGTAGAAAACTGCAAAAGACATGAATAGGTATTTCAGAGGGGAGCAAATCCTACTGACCAATAAACACATGATGCTCACTCTCATTAGGAACCAGGAAATAAAAATTTGAACCACAGTGAAATGTCTTTTCATACCACCAGATTGACGAAAATGAAAAATTTGGATAATGCCTAGCATCAATGAGGTACAGAGTGATTAAGGTTTCATACAATAGTGATGCGAATGGAAATGCACACCCCTACTTTGGAATTCAGTTTGGAGTTAGTTAAATTGCACAGGTACCCACTCTATGATCCAGCAATTTCAATCTTAGGTATATACCCTAGAAAAATGTTTGCAGATATACTCTAGGAGATAAGCAGAAATGCTCAGAGAAACATTATTCCTAAAAAAAAGAAAGAAAAAATGGAATAAACATCTATCAACCATAGAACGGATAAATAAATTATATTCATATTTATATTCATATGATGCATCATACTGGATGAATCTAAAAACATAACCTTGATCAAAGAGGCAAAACTTAATGGTATATTTTTTAGTGATACATATCTATACATTAAGACCATAATGAAGAGCAAGACTATTATAACACAAAATTCAAGGAAATGGCCACTGCTGGGTGGTCAGGAAGCAGTAATTAGGGAGTGACATGAAGGAGATTTCAAAAGCACTAGTGCTAGTCTATTTCTTTATCTGGGGGGTGGGTATATGGGTTTTCACTTTTCTTTAAGCTGTATTGTCTCACACATTCTTTTGTATATATGACGTATTTAACCATAATTAATTTTTAAAGATAGTAATAATTACGAAAGTGCGTAGTGCTACAAAGAATAAGGTATTATGGGCACAAACAGGGACCCATCCTAGGATGAGTTGTTGGAGGTGGGGTATAGGAGAGGGGGAAAAGGGAATGTTCCAGTTCTATATACACTGAATTACTGACAACACTGAAAATGCACTGACCTTAATGTGAATTAAGAGCTTAAAGATATTCTTTTCTTTTGTTCCCTAATTTTCTAATTGTTTCAAAATAAAGTTTTGTATTTGTGGGGCATGATTTATTCTCTACAAACACACTCTGCTCATTAAGATTCCATTTTCCTAACAGCCCTAACTTATAGTGCTCATAATAACCATTTCATTACTTCAGTGATTCAGTTTAGATTTCTCCTGCAGTAATTACCAGAAGGATTTCGTTTTCTTCCCCTCTAAGACAAGTAGCATATATTCTTTGAATCGGTTTTCAATGCCAAATGTATTTTATTTTTTTTTTAAAGCAAGTGAAATGCCCTAGATATTTCAATCTTGCTAAAGCAGATATGCTGCAGTATTCTTGGATATAGTTCTCTTCTCACATCCACAGTTAACACGATTTAACATATTCTGCTCTTTTAAACAAGGGTAACCAAACCCTTTTGAATCACAGGGAAGGACTTCAGCCTTGGAGTTTTCCAGGAGGAATAACCAACATGAAGCCCCAATGACATCAGATTGCTCTCAGTATGCATCGGAGCACCGTAGAATAACAACATGTACACTGACAGATGTCCTTGATACCACCATCACACAGATTTCATTTCTAAGACCTAGGACCACATTGGAATAATTCTAAAAAGCAGATTTACACAAACGTACCCATTTGCTCAGAGTTTGTTTTCCAAAGTTCCAGCTACTTTTTAAGAAGCAGCAGCAACATATGTCAAC
Organism: Indri indri; assembly: GCA_004363605.1. Classification (NCBI taxonomy): domain Eukaryota; kingdom Metazoa; phylum Chordata; class Mammalia; order Primates; family Indriidae; genus Indri; species Indri indri. Next base: position 68,284 of record RJWJ010002737.1, read on the forward strand.
CTAAATGCCTCTTTTTTTTTTTACTATTTGTACTTTCGAAAAAACACTATTTGCTTAGTAGTCGAGTACGATTTGCCACTGTTTCACGAACCAGAATTTATATTATTTTTTAAGTAAGCAAAAGCCCTTCAACAGATATGATCCCATGCAATGGAAAATTAAAATAAAAATCTGATGCAATTTCTTTTAAAAAGGACAAAACAAAGTGAAAATGATCACAGGACTGGTCCCATCAAAGATGATGAGTCATGGCAAATAAGGAGGAAAGAACTGGATCTAATAAAGACCGCTGAATCACAGCCATTCTGGGGCTTTTTTTGAGCAAGGTTAATCTCTTAAACTGGCTAGTCATTGGTAATTTGTTTGGCATTAATGCCCATAAAACAACTTGAATAGCAATGGGCTTGTTTGATACAAAACAAGAGCGTGTGATCCGAAGACTCACATTATAATTGACCAATTGATCTAATATTTAAAATGATGGCTTCCAATACCTTTGACAATTATAATCAACACATTTAGAGGGTCAACCAGATTGATGCCCTTGCCAGAAAAGTAGGTTTTCTTTCCCATTTAAAAAAAAATCAATTTATTGATTAAGGCCACAGCTTACCTGAAAATGGATGTGTAGTCAAGAGTGCTGTGTTTTAAAGGGTTTTTGTTGAAAAGGAAGACAGCACCAGAACATCAAAGCTGTGTGATATTTCTGAAGAAAGAAACAGTAGCTTTGAAAGGAAATACACTCATCGACTGTGGTATCCACTATCAAAAGGCCAGTAGGCCCCTCTGTTTTTTTTTTCAAGTCCTTACTTTTTCAAGGAGAATTTGTCTTTAATTTTTTTGATAAGCTACAGATTATTCAGATATCTCTGCTGCAGAACCTAAAATCTCAGGCTAGAAAACAGCTTGAGAGCCCAGTGTGGTAGCATGTACCTGTAGTCCCAGCTACTGCGGAGGCTGAGGCAGAAGGATTGCTTGAGCCCAGGAGTTCTGAGCTACAGGGAACTGTACCAATTGGGTGTCCGCACTAAGTTCAACATCAATATGGTGACCTCCTGGGAGTGGGGTAGCACCAGGTTGTCTAAGGAGGGGTAAACCAGCCGAGGTTGGACACAGAGCAGGTCAAAACTCCCGTGTTGATCAGTAGTGGGATCACACCCGTGAATAGCCACTGCACTCCAGCCTGGGCAACATAGCGAGATCTTATCTCTAAAAAAAAAGAAAGAAAGAAAAGAAAAGAAAAAGAAAACAGCTTGAGAAGAACCCACTCCCACCCTTTCGATGTCAGGGAAGTCCAGGATTAACTTAGCAGAAAAGAGGGTCACCCAGAGATGGAATGTTCAAGCGCACCAAGGATAGGGATATCATAAAACCTCCCTGTCCCCAAACTTCTCTCCCATGTACCTGCCACAGCATCAAAAACTCCCACTATAAAACAGTCACTGATCTGAATGGTGGCCTTTTTCTCTGGAGACCCCTGTGAAAATGCAAATGTCTTGTCTGGAACAGGTAGGATACTAACCTGTACCCACCCATTAACTTCAATAGTAGCTGGCCTTACACATAGTTTACCAAATAAATACCAGCTCTTTGATTTAAGCTGATATGTCTGCCTTCACTTTATGGATATGGATTTTCAGGGGTAGCACTTAAGAAGCTGTTATTTCCGCTGAGGCTCTCTGCCCTCCACCAGGGAAAGGGGCAGTAGATGGAAGTTGTTCCTAGGGCTGTGTTGTCTGTAGCTTCTAGGTAAGAGTTCAATTTCCCCCTCTGTCAATTATGTTTTTAACTAAGACATACATCTGTCCTCATTCATTACTCACGAGAAATAGAATTATTATCTTCATGCAGTAAATGCAAAAAAATTTAGTGTCCCCAAATGCAAATAGAATGAAATTTCCATGAGGCAGTAGTAGGTAGAGGGTTCAAGCACCAAATAATTTCTCCTCCCCATAGTTATTTAGTTACAATTTAGCAAGCGCCTGCTATGTGTTTGGTGTTATTATGTTAGATGTACTACATGTTTTAAACATTTTCAACAATCCTGCAAATAAGATAGGGTTTTCTCAGTTTTATGTACATGGAAAACAAAGCTCACAGATAATTTTCCAAAGCCCCAGTGTATCTGATTGCAGTGCCTGCAAATTTTCCTGATAGCTTGCTTTGTCCTATATTCAAAATAATATCATCTTCATTGGGTTAAGACTTAAACAACTGAAAATACTAAACCTCGGTCTAAGCCTCACTGATTTGCAGTATCTTGTACTTATTCTCTGCAAGCCTCTGGCCTCCTTTGTAATATGATTTATGCTCAGGGTCATTCGTGCCCATCAGGCTCTATGAAAGAGCACAGAGAACAAATGGTAAAATCCCAGCATCCCAGGCCAACAGCCTCATTTGCCAGACTCCAGCTCACCCTTTCAACCTGAGCTGACACCCTTCTGTTGCTTTCCTGCTCCCCAACAATCCTTCAGGAATTCTTTGCTCCTTGGCCAGAGCATAGCAGGGAAACCAGGTCTCCTGAATTAACCCCTTCTTACTCTAGCTTCTTCAACCCAGTGGACTTCATCGTTCCACCCAGCCTTGTCCTACTGCCACCCGCACCACAGGTCTGCCTGGGTCAATAGCTCCTGGGTCAGCAGCTGCCTGTCTTGATGACTCTCTCTCCCCAGTCCAGCCAGGAGCTCCCATTTCATAACAACTGTAGATTCCTGACCAACCACACACAAGGCTCAATATCCTGTACTCATCAACAGCATATCGCTGGCTGAGAAAAAACATATTCTCATTAGCTGACATCCCATATCTCCTACTTTATTTTTTTCATACCTCTTAAACTCCCAGCAATCTTCTGGTTTCTGATTATTGCTTTGGACTTTTGCCTTAGTCCATTTAGTGTTGCTATAAGGGAATACCTGAGGCTGGGTAATTCGTAAAGAAGAGAGGTTTATTTGGGTCATGGTTCAGAAGGCTCTACAAGAAGCATGGTCTTGTAGGGTCTCAAGCTGCTTCCACTCTTGGTGGAAGGAAAAAGGGAGCCAACGTGTGCAGAGATCACATGGTGAGAGAAGCAGCAAGGGGCAGGGGGAGATGCCAGGCTCTTTTTAACAACCAGCTCTTACAGGAACAAAGAGTGAGAACTCGCCACAAGGATGACACCAAGCCATTCATGAGGGGTCTGCCCCCATCACCAAAACACCTCCCATTAGGCCCCACCTCCAACACTGGGGATCAAATTTCAACATGAGGTTTGGAGGACAAACATCCAAACTACAGCACCTTTTAATCTTTTTCTTAGCTCTATCCTATACCTCTTGACTTCAACCTTCTCTCTGCAAATTCTTCACCTCTGTGCTAACCAGAGTTTCACTCCAAACTCCTCACTCCAGATCAACCCTGACTCCCACCTTTAGCCCCTCCTGGGACCCAATGCTATGATAATCCCTTTGAACTGTGCCCTGGGTCTGTTAACCCCACTCCCTTGCATCTCAAGGTGCACAGGAACCTTTAATCATTGCTAATGGCTGCTGAATCTAATCTGGGTTTTCCTTAAGACTTGAGTAGAATAAAGTAGCTGCCATCCTTACAGCCTTTGAGCTTCCTGTGGCATAAAACATATTTCCCTGCCTACCCCTAGTGTTACATAGCATTCCTTATCACCAGTGGGTCTCTATCATTCTCATTTCTCTCTTAATAAATGGTAGCTTTCTCTCTCAGTGACAAAGGAGAAGAATACAAAAGACAGAAAATGAAGAATGAACAGTTATCAGCATAAAATCACACAGAGGCCTTCTTCCAATCAGAAGATAAGCTTTATAGTCAATTCTCCACCTTTGTCCAGATATGCTCCCGAGAGACCAGTGCTTCTCAAACTTTTACAGCCATTCAAAGTATCTGTCAAAATGCAGACTCTGGTTCAGTAGGTGAGGGGAGGGATGCTAAAATTTTTCATTTCTAACACGCTCCCAGGTGATACCCTGGCTATATCAAGGTCCATGCTTTAAGCAGCAAAGCCCTAGATCTAGGGATACCTGGAAATGGATTTATACCTGGTCTCCCTCTTAAGCAGTACACACAAGATTAGATAGCCATGGTCTCTGATTCAGACCATAGCACCTTTCTTTGAAACATAACATTTTATAATACGTTTAAGCAAAACGAAATGTTTTCAAACGTAACAGTGATTTCTTTATTCATAGCTATAGATGGAAACCTGAATTAATAGACACAAAAGTTGTTTCTTTCAACAAAGGGAAGAGAAAGAACAGAAGAAGCGTGAATTAGAAAGAGGCACTGAAGTGGTGGTTACTGAGCAACCAGGCAAAAATAAAGTTACTGAATTCTGCTGCTGAAAGAATAGAGGAGCCCACGAGAGAGGAAGGCAATGTCAAGCCTTCTATTTCAGAATGTTGCACTGGACCAACTCAAGAGAGGAATTTACATAATCTAGACAAATAAGAATCTTACTTATTATCTGTCTTGTGGTCTAGCAGCTTTTACTGGCCACAAAAGCTTCCTTTTTCATCAACCTAAATCTTTGAGCTTTCACATAAACTAATTTATTCTTATATACTCACGAGGCTAAGGCTACCCAATTATGAACTCTTCTGGGTATGGCCTATAACTGAAAATGATTTCTAAATTTCTCCCATATTAATAACTAGCATTTATAAGGCACTCATTATGTGCTTTACATGCACCGATTGCATTTAATTCTCTTGATGATGCAAAGGCTGGGTACTCTATAAGACCCATTTGACAGATGAGGAAGGAAGAGATAAAGAAGTAAGCAATGCGTATGAGGCTCTAGGAGTGAGCAATAACAGAGCCAGCATTTGAATTCAGGCATCTGACTCTGGCCCCTGAGCTTTCAAGCACTACACTACCCTGTCCCTCTGCCAATTTTTGGTTTTTGTTCCCAAACTGGACAATTCCAATTTATTGTCTTATTAAACTTTCCCTGGAAAACTCATCTAGAATTCTAATGGAAAGTCCTCCAAGTGCACTCCAGAGCAGGAACTACTTATGATCTGAGAGTCTAGCTAGAGAGAGTACATGGAAGGGATGTACTCTATTTACATGTCATTCTTTCATTTATATTCTATCCTAGATTATGGTACGGAATTTTCCCCAAACAATTTTTACTCCTGCTCAATGTACTGTGTGTCCTTTCCGAGCTCAGTATCCCTTATTTAAAAAATCATATTTGAATCAGGATGCTTTAGGTTCCAAATTTAAAAAGTAAAACTAGAACTGGCTTAAGTGATAAGGGGAATGTATTAACTCACATAAGTAAAGAAAACCTGAGACAGGACTGTGTCAAGAACCCAGCTTCTTTGCATCATTTCATATTGCTATTTAAACTGTTGGCCACATCTGGGGCCACTGCCCCTCAGATTCGTAGATATTGATGACCAGGGACTCTCGGGGCCACAAGCTTCCTCATTCTCTCTTGAGAATAGAGACATGTCTTCCCCAAACCATCAAACAAAAATCTTGAGCTCCATTCTGAAGCAACTCACCATATCTCATCCATCGGAAGATGCATAGTTTTCATCTTGTATTAATAATATCTCTGAAGTAAAATACATGTTACAATTGATGCATAATTATAATTGTTAGGGTTTTTCCTCATTCTTTCTTAGTGGTACCTAAAATGGTATGCCCTGTTTGGTATCTAACACTAAGAAAATAGGCCCAGACCAGTTGAAAATTATCCCTAGAGCTGAGGGGACTCCAATCCTGGTACCAAATGCCTTTTACTGCTATTTCCCATGGGGGAGTAGAATGGATGTTGGGAAGACAGTAGAAATATCCTTTAAATTACTGAGCACATACTAATGGGGGGAAATCTAATAGTACAAAGGCATTATTTTATTTACTTATTTATTCATTAAAATGAAGGCATTTATTGAATGTGAACTATGAGTTGGTACTCTTCAAGGTACTAGGACATAAATGATTAATGAGATATAGACCCTACCATTGAACAGCTCACACTCTGATATTTACATTGTCGAATCTATGTAAATGTATATTTCCACATAGGTAATAAAATTACAACATTGCCATAATTTGTGGGTCATTTTCTACAAATAATAACCAAATAATAATCAAATACAGGAAATGGTAAGGCCATAGATAATGTTATATAAAATGCTATACCCAAAATCTTTGCTGCAAGTGAAAGAAAACATGTTACACTGGCCCCCCAAAATTTGGTACATGTAAGGAAGCAACTGAGACCTCGATTTTTGAGTAAGGGTGGCAGGCCAGCCCACAGCTAAGACACATTCCTTGACTCACAGATTCCAGAAAGACAGAAAATAAAGAAACCCTGGGGATCGGATCATGACCTGCAGAAATCTAGGACACCCAGTAGAAAAACCCCTGACAAATTCAGCCATCGTAAACCATGTGAAACACACAAATGATCTGGAAGAGGGGGAAGAACAATTGCCAATTTCATATACTAACCACCAGATCAATACTATATGTATTACATTGGGGAGGCTTAAACTGGGGGATACTCAAATGGCATCGGATTGAGCCAAAGGGTAATTATCCAACTTTTATGAGATTCTTGGCTGGGAATAAATTTCTCTGCCTCAGCTGTGCATAGTATGAGATAAATGACAGGCATTTGTGATCAGAGCCCCAGTGAGGTCAAACCGCATTAGCAAAACTAGAAAGCGCTTTAAGCAATCATAAAAACCTTCTGGGAAAAATCATTTCACACAGCTGAAGAGGCAGAGATTTGCAATCAGCAGAAATTTTACTCCTGACTTGGCTTAAGCATCTACTCTCTGTGTTCCTCCGGTGATTCTTGTACAGCTCATATCTATGGAGAGCAGTGGCATCCTGCTTCTCATTTGGTCTTAGAGCACTGTCTGTTAATTTTCGTGATTCAGACATAGTCGGTTAGTGTGGGGGCCAAGCCCTTCTCCCCTGTTTTCTAGGTAGTGCGATTAGGCATTTACCCTGACCATGATGCATGGATGCTAGACAATAGAGAGGCAAAAGAGTGATCAGAAAGCTTACGCAGGATGTGGTAAGCATCTAATTCCGTTTGGGAATGCAGGTCTAATGGCTGTGATCAATTGTTACAAAGTACAAAGAGCCTACAAGAAGAGACCACCAGATGAGCCCCAGAAAAAGAAACAAATGATACCACAGAAAGCATTTCTCTTTAGCTTCTCTTGATAATCATTGCTTATTATGGGATGAAGGTTGTTACTGTGACAAGAGGATGAAGGTTCCTGAGTTGAAAGGGAAATACAGAAGATCCTTAATAATACACCTTTGGAAAAGTGCATCCCTTTGACTTGGACAGGAGACCCAAATTGCCTACTCTCTTGGTACCAATAGGCATCAGGAAATTAGTAGTTTCCAAAAATACAACAAATTATCTGTCTCTGGTTTTGCTACAGTATCCTAGAAACCCCCAAAATACCACAGCTACTGCAACTGAGACTAGGAGAGGATTGTACTAGTAACAGCTTATTACTGTAACTCAATAATAAGATTACTTGTATTTTGTATATTCCAATGAGGGTTGGTGGGAATGAAGAGAGGCAAGGTAAGGGAGTGGGGTGGGTTAAAGCAATCCATTAGCAGTCTATAAGGCTAACTACCTTGAGAAATAAAAATGAGTTGACTTGTTTTTACATATTTTAAATAACAATGAAAATAATGTTTTATAAAATCATATAGATTCCAGGCTTCCTGCATTTCCTAATCCCAAACTTAGCCAACCTTTCATAGACCACATTATTTCACACTTAAATTCATCAGTAGGTCTATAGCAAGATGGCCTTGGGCTTCTGTTTGATCCTGATGATAGCTGCAATTTGTCAAGTGTACTTCAGACTTGGACCCAATTTCCAAGCTGCAGGACAACCCCCTAAAATTGTTTTAAGGCCCTTTGAATTCTTAACACCAATGATTCTTTTATTTTATTGTTCAAGTCATTGATGAGAGCCTCCCTATTTTCAGATCTAAGGCCAAACCCCATGGAAATCCACTGTTCTGTTCACCCTTAGGATGGCACTGCCCCATCAGTAATATTCTTGGGCTATGTTCCTCCATAAGTGAATTCATGAATACTGACTTGTAAGTTCAACAACTTGGCCTGGTTTCAATATATGGATTAGGAGCTGTGCTAGGGAATCACCCAAGAAGACTTTCAAGGCATTCTGCCATGCTAATGTAACTGGCTCTATGAACAAATTTCAATGACCCCCTATATGTTTTTTTATAATCCTCTCCCTTAACTACTTGATCTTTTGAGTTGTTTCCCAGAAATGGTGGATTTTCTGCAAGACAAAGGAGCTGCCATTCTGAAGGTCTCTGGGCAGACTTCTGACACCAAGATTCCCCCTCCCCCAACCTGCCCCTAATGCTGGCAGCCCCTTCTTAGTTACACCACAACCTGCCCCAAGGCACATTGTGCCTCCTTTAAAAGCTTATGATCTCCATTAGTGGGAGAGACTTATTTGAGGCTGCTCTCCTGACAACATGTCTTTCATATTAAAAAATTCCTTTCTTCCTTGGCAATCCTCATTGTCTCAATAATTGGATCTTTGTGTGATTAGCAACTAGACCTGGGCTGGAATCCTTTGTGGTTTTGACAACACTAAGAGAGCTGAGAAGGAGCCCCTCTTAGCAGTCCTATTGCAGAAGGGAAATGTTGATGAGAAATAGCCTCTGTGTTTGGTCAAGTTGCCACTGACACAATACAGCCAGAGATTAAATCCAATCTTCCAGATAGTTCATGCCAAAGCTTACTGCCTTCATACCCAATCATGGCCTGCCTGGAATTTGGGTTGGTCTATTTGTCAGACATCAACTGGTTGCAAGTGGCAGAAATAAACAGCTTTATTGACGCCCACAACTTGGAAGGGTGGGGTGGAGATGGCATGGAGCATAACCAAGTGATAGTGTAGCTTGTTGCTTGAGAGCACAAGTGCTGGAGCCAGGTTGCCTGGATTTAAATCTCTCTGCCAGCTATTACTCATGTATAACTTTACCTAAGTAAGTTACCTAACCTCTCTGTGCCTCAGTTGCCTGACCTTGGAAAAAAGAGGGGAGAAAATACTAGCATATCCTCATTGGGCTGTTGCAAGTATTAGCAATAGTGCCTGACACATAATGGCAACTTTTATGATGAATCAGATCTAAGGCTCAAGACAATGGTCTGGTAGGAGTGAAGAGAGGTGACCTCTAGCCCTTGACTTTACTTTGTACTCTCTCTTTTGGCCTCATTTTACCCTCCTGCAGACTGGCTTTGGGGCCACAGGGAAAACAGCACCCCCTCCTCTCTGAATCACAAGTGCTGTTATTTCACACTGCTGGAGGGGAAGGGTTCTCCAGCTGGTCATAGGAAAAGGGATTACAATACCAAGAGAGGATGGAATGGAAAGAACTAGTAAACCTATGTGGTCAAATAGAGAAAAAAGGGGGACACATAACTCTGGATGTTGGCCATCTCCCCCCAGTGGCACTTCCTGCCAATCTTCCATTTCTCCTTTGCAGAGAAAACTAAAAAAACAAACAAACAAACAACAACAACAACAACAAAACCTAGCATCTGCAATGAACAAACCCACTCCAGCTGCCACTGGTCAGCTTCCTTAATAAAACCATCACATCTGCTTGGGAATCATCCACTTCTCAGTGTAACCCAGGTTCCTGTAAGTCCAGATCTGTAAGCTGAAGGAAGCTGGTGAGCTTCCCCTCCATTCTCAAGAAAGACCAAGATCTGGTCCTAACAGAGGGATTGCAAGAGCAAGTGCTCATTGTTAAAATGCAAATGATCCAGCTCATACTGTAAGGGCTCAAGGCACCAGAAATTTACAAATCCAAAGGCTCATTGCTATGAATGCATTGTGCAAATAAAGTCACTCAGGGACACAGGAGGCACAGTTCTAACTGAGGCAGTAAATGGTGACTCTAAAGCTAACCTTAAAAAAAACCACACACACACATCCATCAGGATCTCACAACACATCGTCTTATGACAGTGATTTCCATGTAAAACAGTTTATTACATTGTATGTTTTCAGTAGTAATGGGTAGAGGACGCAATTAGGGGAAGGAGCCCCCAACATGGATAAGACTATGTAAGTCTTTATACAGTTCAAACTTGAGGAAGACAGTAGGATCTTTTTTTTTCCTGCTACCTCTTGCCTTGAACGGCATAAAAGAAAGAAACCCAGATAAGGATTAAAACTGACACCCATATCACTTACTTGCTGATGGCTGACAGTGGGGTGGGTGCTGAAATTAGCATAATTAGAAGAGAATCATCCACTGTAATCCAAATAAGCATGACCACCCAGAAATACTTAATCTATCTTACTTGAAAAAGTCAGCAGCCTTCATATAAGTTAGTAGTCTCTTACAAATAAATGAAACTGGAAATTTAAGGGATGAAGCATTCAGAAGGATTTTGGATCAAAGCAAGAATCTGTGTGAATGAAAGAAATTGTCACTTGGCATTATTGGAAAGGTTAAATCGGGGGAAGGAAGTGATATTCAACTTAGTTGGATTTATTTATTGATTTTGCTTAAATTACTAGATTGGGGAGAAAATTAAAAGCCTTGGATAAAACAACATTTGGGGATCAATGATTTTTATATAACGATGCTGTTTTCAACCCCTTGCCATGGCAAATTGAGAATTACAGCCGAAATAATATTATTCTTAGTCCATTCAGGCTACTATAACAAAATACCTTAGACTGGATAACTTAGAATCAAAAGAAATTTATTCTTCACTGTTCTGAACGCTGGGAAGTCCAACATCGAGGCACCAGAAGATTCAGTGTCTGGTGAGCGCTGGCTCTCTGCCTCAAAGATGGCACCTTTTTGCTTTGTCCTCACATGAAGGAAGAGGCAAACAAGCTCCCTTGGTCCTCTTTTATGAGAGCACTAATCCCATTCATGAAGGTGGAGTTCTCATGACCTAATCACCTCCCAAAGGCCCCACCTCTTAATACCACCACAATGAAGATTAGGTTTCAACATATGAATTTTGGGGTACACAAACATTCAGACTGTAGCACATAATTAGATGCAAATATGTTTCCATCACATAGAAAAGGTTCAATTAATTCTAGTCTTTGTATAAAAGCTCCTTCCCTCCAACTTTGTATATATTTCCACTAGATTTTAAGCCTCTTTTAGGTGGGTTTCATGTCTTAGATGTCTTTTATCAAGCACAGTGCTTAACAAATATTCCCTGATTGAGTCACTAAATATTAAAATATGGAGTTCAGGAAGTGTTACTATATTGTGAGAAATATAGAAAAAACTATTATTTCCTTGTTGTTAGGAAATAACTTCTTACCTTGTGAGACTATGGAGCATAAAGTGGTTGCTTCTAAATAACAATCAAATCAAGATGCTATTCAAATTCCACACTGGGTGGAAACAGCTAATACCATTTTCCTTTGCATTCATGTATTGTTTGATTTTTTTTTAATTCAAGATGCTGAGAGAGTGGAAAGCAACAGACAGGAACCATGTCCTACTGACAAAAGAATGCTGATTTCTATTCCTAACAACAGTGATTAAACAGAAAGATGATTTTGCTGGACTCTTATTCTGCCAGAAATTTCAGGGTCTCTTGAAGTAGTGAAATATTTCCAGAATCAAACAATGAGAAGAGCATGGTCCTGGAGAAAGGACAACAGCTTTGGTAGCATGTGAATAGATCTAAATAAGCAGAAATAATATATTTTCGGGCTCTGAGATGAGTTATAGTAAATTGATGTGTCATATTCCTGATTAAAATGTACTTAATAAAATTATTCTGGAGTATGAACTAAGTAACATGGAGAAATCCTTTTCAGGAGAATAAAACTAGTAAATGAAGGCACTTTCATTTAGCATTTAGCCCAAATTCACCCAACCATTCAACAATTAATTATTGAGTGATTACTTTGGCAAAACACCCTTCTAGTTGAAAGAATAACATGTAGTCCTTTCCTTTTCAAAATATAATTTGGAAAACAAGACATGGTAAACAGAATAATGGCCCCCCAAAGATGGCTACACCCTTATCCCCAGAACCTGTGAATATATTACATTATATGGCAAAGTGGAATTAAGGTTGCAGATAGATTGAATTTGCAAGTCAGCTGACCTTACAATAGGGAGATAAGCCTGGGTTATCCAAGTGAGCCCAATGTAATCACAACAGTCTTTAAAAGCAGAAGAGGGAGGCAGAAGAGAATGGAAGAAATGGTAGTGTGAGAAGGACTCAGCCTGCTGTTGCTACCTTTCAAGATGGAGGAAGGAAACCCAAGGCAAGGAATGTGGGTTACTCATTAAAAGTTGGGAAGGGCAAGGAAATGGATTCTCTCCTAGAGCCTGCAGAAAGGAATGGAGCCCTGCTAACATCTTGATTTTAGCCTACTGAAAACCATTTCATTTCAGACCTCTGACCTCCAGAACCATAAGATAATAAACTTGTGTTATTTAAACCACTAAATTTATGGTAATTTGTCATAGCAGCAATAGAGAATTGACGCAAGACAATCATAAATAGACAAATAACTATTATAGTAGTAACCACCTAGCACCAAATAGTACACACCATACATTTCACAGGATGTTAGCACTCTGAAGGAGAGCCTCTTCTTGAGGGTGCAGAGGCTTGCAGACTGGGTGCTGCTGTTCTCAGACAGGATGCTGTAGGAAGTCCTATTGCATTTGATCTGTAGCACAGGTTAAGTGGTGTCAAAGCCATAAAAATCATTAGAATATTCTTGGTGAACATCTTAAAAACACTGACTCCCAGTCTTACATGCAGATTCTGATCCAAGTAGGCCTGAGGTGGGAGCCCAGGATTTTGCATCTTTCAAATGCTTTCCCCACCTCCTAGGTGAATTCTATGACCAGCTGAGTTTGAGAAACATCTCCTAGGAAATTTTTTGTAGTCTACCTAACCAATTTGGAGCAATTCACAAGCAAATCAATGCAGGGTTTATTCATCTTTAAAAACAAATTGTTGGACTACATGATCCCTAGTGACATTTTTTTGTTTATATAGTGAGTTTGACCCTCCTTCTGCCTCCTATCATCCCCTAATCCCAAACTTCCCCTATAATCTGTCCAGTTACTCCTGTTGAGAGTCCCCAGATTTGCTCCTGCTCCTTGCCTTAGGCTTATACCAATTTTGACCTAGTCTTTCTCCACCTCTTTAAGGAAAACACCTGTTAGATCCAGCACAAATGAGCTTGCCCCTGCATCTCTACTCTCTGATCTATTTGTCTTCAATCAACATATTTAAGCATTAATTCTTGTCAGTTCCATCTCACTTGCTGGGAAGGAAATAGTTGGCCAGTAGGCCAGCAGCCATTGTCTTTTTTAAGAGAAAGATGGTTACCTGGATAAATCGCTTTGAAAACTTTCTAATGACAGACTTCCTGGAAAAGAAACTAATGGCTAATGAGAGATTCCTTACCTGTAGAACTATATTAGCAGGATGTACTTGATCTGTTTAGGATTGCATATGGCAAACAGTCCTGAAATCTACTGATTTATAGGGCATAGAAATGTCATCTAAGTCATATAACTAAGTAGAAGATGGAAATGTTTTGTGTCCAAAACAGTTCCCTACTGTATAACTGATGTAGCAGCAGACTTCATTTGGAGCCTTATGTTAAATCTGAAACAGAGTGCACCCTACATGAGGGTTCTGTTTCATGAAATGGCACGAGGATGTATGAATGTCTCTACCCCTCTCCATGAATCAACTGTGCTTCACATTATTTGTATTTTTGACATTATTAGGATCTTATCCATGTGAGTCTGATTTGATAATTCTTTCCTTTACGTTATCTCACTTGCTCACCCCAGTATGGGTACTGGAAGAAATTAGACAAATGAAAATGAGAAAGGTATTGCAAGAAAGAGCAGTGGTACAAATTCTGTTTATTAGTGGTGGTGGCAGGAGAGGTTAATGGGAGGGAGATAATAAAACTAAGTCAGCTGGAGGTATTTCAGGTGTATAATAAGGTAACAAGAGACAATAGAGATCACATTTAAAATGGAAGAGACTGTTGAAAAGATTGTGCTGTGAATCCAGGCCCACTCCAAGAGAAGCCATGCCAGGTAAATTATTGTTATTTAGTTGATAAACCAACCCATTCAGATTCTGCCCTGTGGTACTGGAGCTGGGACTCTGGGTACTACAGTCTGCTTTGTCAGCTGATCCCTGATAGGCTCTTTCAACAGGAGGCACTAGGGAGAAACAAAGTCTGGAGAAGGAAGACAACAGGACTTGCTCCTTCCAGTTTGCTCTCCTGAGGACAGGCTGTCAGCATGGACTTCCTGTGCCTAGCACCTCAGCAATACTTTATCCCTGCAGCTGCACGAGTTTGTTCCTGTGGCTGAGCAGTGCCCCTCCTCAGAAATGTGGGTCCCAGAGACACCAGCTGCTATGGTTTGAATGTATGTGTTCCTCTAACATTCATGTTGGAACCTAATACCCAATGTGATCATATTGTTGGGGCTCAGAAAGCCATACCCCAAAATGAAGGCCTCAGAAGCAAAAGTTTCTCTCTGACCTTCTCCTGTCCTTCTGTCTCTCAGCCCCATTCTACTCTGAATCCTTCTTTCCCAACACAGGTCATAAAAATCAGAACCCATTTTCCCCAAAGCTAGCCATAAAACCTAAAATTATTCTGTGTAATAACTGTTGATAAAAAAAATTCTCTGACCTACCTTGGTCAAAGGTCATAAGACCCCCACTCCAGAGAGTGCCCTGCCCCATACCCAGAAGGAAGGACGCTGCTCAGAGAGGTCAAGAAGAGTCTAGACAGAGAGGCCTTGCTGGGTTTCCCCAGTCTGTTAGCATTAGATCATACTCTTTTTGTCTAATCATATTTCTACATGGCTGTCTATATTCTATTGAACCTAAACATAAAAATGAACAATTTCCCCTGTACCTTTGGGTCTTCATTCTGAAGGCTCCTGTGTATACACATTAAACAAATTCATATGCCCTTTCTCCTATTGATCGGCCTCATGTCAGTGATTTTCAGTGAAACTCCAGGAGCCAAGAGCCTTGGCCCCCACAATATTAAGAGGTGGAACCTTTTGGGGAGTGATCAAGTCATGAGCATTCTGCCCTCATGAAAAAAAAAAACTTCAGGAGAGCACCTTAGTCCCCTTTTGCTCTTCTGCTCTGTGAGGACACAGCATTTGTCCCTTCTGCCATGCAGCAAGAAGATGCAGCAAGAGGCACCATCTATGAAGCAGACAGTAAGCCCTCACCAGACCCTGAATCTACTCGTTCCTTGATCTTGGACTTCCCAGCCTCTAGAACTCTGAGAAGTACATTTCTATTATTTATAAATTACCTAGTCTAAGGTATTTTGTTATAGCAGCAGGAATGGACTAAGACACTAGCTTTATGAGGGTTCTTCTTTTAGTTTCTAAGTTTTAATGATTCTAAATTCTTCCCTTTGGTCCCTCAGCCTTAGAGGTGTTAGTGGCCTTTAGCAATGGCAACCTCTGCTACCTCCCAGAATTCTTCTTTTATCTTTTAAGCAGTTAATAACTTTTTAATTTAATAATTCTTTACTTTTTCAAAATATTAACACTCTATTCAAATTGATGGTGTGGTTTCTTTCTCCTGACTGGACCAGGCTCGGCAAGAGTGGAATATGGAGAAAGGCTTAGAAAATAGATCATCAAATGGAATATTCTGCTCTTCTTCAGTTTGAATGTTTGACTCACACTCAAAATCTGAAGGGTGACAGTTAAGCTAAGTTCTTTGAAGGCACTGTATAGTGAAGGGGCTTCCTGGGGTGGATCTGAACTCTTTGTCACAAAGGATAATGCAGAAGTGTTTCCCAGGGACTAGATGTCAGCTATGCATGAGGGTGAGCTGGCGTGGCATTGCTTCAATCCTGTCCAAGAGAACCACTCAAAGGAGCAAATAGATATTAGCAGAGAAAAGCTGGAGGCATTTCCAGATTCCTTGGGGCTGAGAAAGGACTAAATGGCCAACAAGAATAGATAACAAAACACCCATGATATAAAGAATCAACTTTCCATCCCTGCCCACTGAGGACACCAATGCTAGACCACTCTGGCAGTACAGACAAGGAAGGATTTTCTTGCCTCTTTTTTCTTCTTTCTTTTCACTCTGGAGGAATCAGAAGCTATGGTTAGCAACCTAGTTAGCAACCTGAGAGGGGAGAAAAAGCCAATCAAGCACCATTCTCTGGCTGCAGACTTCCTGCCTACAGTAGGTCCAAGTTGAGGGCTTCATAATGTGGCACCAAACATCTTAATTAATAAACTGAGCTTGCATTGTGCAACCTGAAGTGACTATAGGAATTTGTACTATCAAAGAATAGCTAGAAAACTCCAAGGACAAAAGAAAAAATAACTTCACAAGAACAGGCTTAAAGGATAAAGGAAGAAAAACTAAATTTGCTTTATGATTCCATCCCCTAGGTTCTTGTTTTACATACTGGTTATAAGTAGGTAATCAAAGGAAAATAAGGTGAGAAGTTAAATAATGCTTTGATTACAAGGCTAAGAATTTGGACTCATCCCTTAAGGCAACAGGAAATAAATTCAATTTAACTCGAATATGTACTGAGCATTGTGCTAGGCAGTGAGGATATAAAAATGAATAGAACAAGGTTGCTTGTATGTAGGTAACAGACATATACATACAGTTAAATTCAATACACTGATGAATGCTGTGATCAATATGAACAGCAAGTGCTGAGTGAATGGTACGCACAAGGCAGAGTTTTATAAAGAGTAAATTGCAGGATTAGAATAGAGAATAAAGACAAAATAAATCCATAAGTAGATATGGCACACACATTTTTGTATTATAGGAGATTTAAATCTTTAAACACCTATGTGAAAGTCAAAATTCTTAACCATACTTTGAGCCAAAGAATGTCTAAAAAATTGTGTCAAGTAACTGAGATAACTGACAACCATTTTAACATATCAGCCCCCAATAGGAATCAGTGCATCTGAGTTTCAGGCTGCTTCTCAGGTCCTCTTTGGCAGCAATGCATGGCCTTCCCATTGACAGACTGAATATGATGACACTCAGAAGAAGGAAGCAGCTGGCAAATAATCAACCCCAGGTGAGAAAGAACTTGACTTATTTTCAGCCTTTAAAATTCAAATGGCCCTTGGCAACACACATGAGCTGGAAAGGAAAGCTGGAGGGAGGAAGCACAGGAAATCCTAACTGTTCCACAAGAAAGCAGCTTGCTATTGACATATTATTTCCCAACACTGTAATAATCAGCGCTGTGATATGCTGAGCCTATTCTGGGATGCATACCCCAGCTGCTGGAATGTCTGACACACTTGCCACTTGCTGTGTATGCTGTCCCTTTCAACACGGACAGATTAGGGTTTCTTGGGTTCATCTAGTGATGCCCCATCATTTAAGACACTTGAACTTCCAACAGAGCTGTTGTTGACATCCTTGATTATTATTTGCTGAGGTGATTCTTCCCCCTATGAGATATAGCATATGACAGTTAAGAGCTCTTATATCCTTTCTAGAAAATGGTTGTGCTGGAAACAAGGCATGTCTGCTTCACTTACGGAAATAGTTTTAAGAAATACGACCTACAGTAATAAATAGTTTGGGCTTTTCTTTTAAGATTTCTAAACAAAATCGTTGTGATTTTTGTTTTTTTTTTCTTTTTTTTGCAGGCTTTTTTTGGCATTATGATTTTTCAAGTACTCATTTAATGAAACTTAATGGAATCGAAACATAACTACCAAACATCCTATATTTTCATGTTGACTTTCAGTATAAAATAAAGGTGATCTTCTATATTGTCAATATACTACCACAAAATGCATCTTTCTAAAGTGATGGTGAACACTGGAATTAATTTCAGGTTAGTGGTGGAGGGAAAAGCTATACTAAAAGTATATTAGTGTAATGTGAGTGTCTTAATGATCTAAATATTATAAAGAAGATAATGGGCCTTATCACCATCCAACAAGTCACTTGTTAAATAAAATTTATAGGAGGCCGTTAGCTTGGACTGAGCTTCTGCACTAGGCCCAACAGACCAAACCAAAATGGAGTCACTCATGCTGAAGTTCCACATCATTAAGCTGAAACTACATTGTTTATCTGACCTTCCAAGAAATCAGGATAGAAATGATAGCCAAATCCCCAAACAAGCCATTTCTAGCCAGCATGATAAGGAAGTGCCCTCTGCTTTAACCTCTACAGGAAAGTAATTTGAAATGACCCATCCTCTTTTTGTTCTGTTTCTGCTTTTCTCAGCCCTTTTCTGGCTGTAAAGCCAACCTCGTTTGCTCAGTTCATCAGAACACTCCTCTATGGTATAGAATGAGGTGTTGCATGATTCTAGAATTACAAATAAAAGCCAACTAAGATCTTTAAATTTGTTGTAATTTTGTCTTTTGACATGCCCAATGACTGGAAGTCATCTTCAACCCAAGAAACCTCCTTCTCCTCCCCCACCATCCAATATCATATTTAATTTGTCACTAAGTTGTACCATTTTGACCACCTCTAGCCCAGCCCTGCTCTCCATCAACTCTAACATTTACTCCCTTGGGCCTATGATCTGAGAAACCAAAATAGATGCCCTTTTATCACTAAGATGAACCCTAAGGTTAAGGAAACAAAAGTTACCTACGGGTCAGGGGTTCAGGATTTGGCTGTCATGGCAACTTCCTAAATTCCTATGGCTAAAAGAAAAACCACACTCTTGCTAAACTCCCTAAAGATAGGAGCTGTCATGCAAATTATTAGCCCCCTCCTAACCCTGATTTACAACCCAGACCACTACAACTCTGATTGGACAGAGGACCTGCCTTACATTTTTTTCTGACAAGCAACTGCAGACATTAAGCGAGTTTCTGCCAGTTTATAGAGACTGGCCACAAACTGTCTTTGTGTCCTACAGTTCACCTTTTGATGTGAACAGCCAAATTCCATCTATTTTAATCCTAAAACCCTGCCCCAATGTGAACATGGGATGTATGTTACATATTCACCTATTGCGCATTCACTCAATTCCTCTCATAAATATGCATAGCTTTCCCCCTAAACCCACTCAATATGTACAACTCTATTGTGTGATATAGAACCTGTGAGGCATAAAACCTAATCTGCCCTTTCCCTCCTCCAAGAGAGAGCCCCTTTGACACACACTGAAGACCTTCTCTTCCCAGTTTGCAAACTAATGTCACCAATAAAGCTCTCCTTTCTACTATCTAGCCATCCTGGTGGTCTTTTGGATAACAGGTCTCTTTGTTTCTCACCTGGAGTATATCCACAGACTCCTAAAATGGTTCTTATTAGAGAATATGTCCTAAGGCTCCAACCCTCAATAACCTGTATTAGAAAATCCAGAAATGGGCCTGGGAATCTGTATTTCTAGAAATCTACATAGGTGATTCTGATCAACCAGGTTTGGGAATTAATGCATTAAATGCTTGATAAATTTTAACTGAACAAAAGACCAACTGAGGGTTGTTTTAAATAACAAAAGATAGTTCCTTAGGGTATAGTATGGAGGAAACTTAGTTATAGGCCAGTGAAAGAGAAGAAAGGGAAGAAAGGTGTTTCAAGGGCCAGAAGAAATCATTTCTATAATTGACTTTCAAAATAATGACTGTCAATTTAAAGACGATGTCAGTTTGTAAGAAAATTTGGAATTAGCAAAAAATATTACTATTTCCAATGGGAAAACTATGCATCATTTAGAGCACAACCTTGTGGGTTATCTGATTCTAGCTTTTCATTTTCTTTGAGCTATTTTACAACTCTATAAGAAGTAGTAACTGATACCAGTATAAAATAATTTTTTGCTTATAGGCATACAAAGAAAGTCTGTATAGTAGCAGTTTAAATGACTCCCTCAACCATACCTCTGGGGAAAAATCCAGTTTTGTCTTCATTTCAACATGTCTTTACTTCATTTAAATCGGTGGTTCATTAATTATACTTTGAACTAGTTATAATATCTTGTTGGATCCTTGATTTGATTAACAAGTTATATAAAATATTTTACTTTACGTGTTCTTTTTATATTTGTATGAGAGTCATGATTTTACCTTTTGTTAAAAGTTATCTTTTAACGAGTTCTACCCAGGAAGTCATTAATCTTCAAGGGATCTACAGAGAGATGACACTAACCATTTAGCTCGCCCAGCTCACTCTTGCCTATTTTTCATGGCTTTCCTATAAGGGAGAAAATATGCCACTCAGATAAAACAAGTATTCTAGTCTTTTTGAAAATCAGATTTCTCAATATAAACAAATAAATTGTTACTGTGATTATAAATCAGCCTCTTGTGAATATAAATAGTTAGGCTATATGTGTTTAAGGCTGACTGACTCTGGACACCACACAATTCTAATGTTTGAAACTACAAACCTGCAGACCAGATCCTGGAACATATGTTAGTAGCCAGCCCGCCTCCCTCCATGACAATTCTATCTTGATTCTAACTTTAACACTGAAAAAAAAAGATTTTAATACTCTTGAAACAGTCTAAGTTTATTTTCTGAAAGGCCAAGGATGAAAAAGAGAAAGAACAAAGATGTTATTTAAAACTGGTACAGAAGAATGTTTCAAAGAGTTTTCTATGCCAAGAGAACATATTGATAAAAGAGGAATTCTCCACAAGCGATAGAGTGTTAGGTTGTACTAGAGGCTAATTTAAAAAGTGCATACATTAATCATGGGATTGTAGCATCCTGAATCACACTAAGAGTTAACCTAACTCTATACTGACATTGAAGTGGGCTCTTCTCATTACTATATTCAGTTTTTTCCTAGGTCTGACTTTATTATATTTGAGTCGCCAATGTTCTCTAAACAAGTCCTTACTTCTCCAAACCACGTACATCTTTAATTAAATTTATCATATATCATCTTTTGGAAAGCAAGAAATAGAGTACAAAGTCAGGGTAGCCTCCAGTCCCAGTGGGTGAAATGGAGTACAAATACGGAGAATGAGCAGAGCAAAGCGCCTAGTTCTAGCTATGTGGAGAGCTGGCGGGCTTGGGGACGGCTCTGACTTCGTGGCTGTACCAGAGGTCGAGCATATTGCAGGCAGTAAGAATCCTAGAGCTTATCTTCCAGAGGGTGTTCTGACTGCCTACCTGTGTCAGAATTGATTCCACGACTTGGCAAAGGTGAACCTAAAATACAAAGTCCTTGGGGCTCATAGCTGAGAGAGGCTGGAAAGACCAGCCCGACCTCTGCCTCCTCCACAGCCCCTTACTCGTCCTTCAGAAATCTGGGCTCAAAAGGGGACCCCTTTTTCTGCCATACTTTTTAGAATCTTCTTGTAGTATAGTGAAAAGACTGAATATAACCTTTTGGAAATTTATTTTTGTCATTTGTGAAGTGAAATGACACCCACTCAGTAGGCTGTAAGGTTCAAATGAAATAAAGTTGATGAACTGCCTAAGACCATGCCTTGCCAATTCTAATAGCTTCCTATTGCTTTGGTCTGAATTTTTGTGTGCCCCCAAAACTCATATGTTGAAATCCTAACTCCCAAGGTGATTGTATTATAAGGTGGGGCCTTTTGGAAGGTTAGGTCATGAGGGTGGAGCCCCCATGACTGGGATTAGCCCTCATGACTGGGTCCTTATAAGACAGGCCCAAGGGAGCTCATTCACCCGTTGCACCATGTAAAGACACAGCAAGAAGGTGCAACCTATAGGAAGTGGTCCTCACCAAACACCGAATCTGCCGGCACCTTGATTTTGGACTTCCCAGCCTGTGAGAAATATTTAATAAATGTTTGTTCTTTATAAGCCACTCAGTTTATGGTATTTTATTATAGCAGCCTAAACAGACTAAGACACCTATTCTTGTTATTATTGTCATTATTTTGGGGGGAGAGGTTTTAGACTCATCCATAGTGATGAGACTTTCCTACTCTGCTAAAAAGACCCCAAGGACAACAGCAAGGCCAGGAAGAAATCTCCAATGAGAAATTTGCAGTTCCTACAATTTATGATTCTCTAGTAAGGGATACAGTGATAGAGAACAACAGTGCAAAAGTGTAGAACAGTATGGCAAGAGCCCAGGATGATATTAGAAAAGATTTATATTATTTTATAGAAGTTATAGTCAGCTGATGGTCAGAATGGACCATAGTACTGAAAAATTTGGTATTAAAAAAATTAACCTTTTTTCCTCTCTAACTGCTACACAAAGATTTCCCCGCTCTTAGTTGCTTTGTTTTAATTAAGCTTTCCACATGAAAAAAAGAAAGAAAAAGCAATTTAACCATGATTATTTTTAGGAGGTGCTAATAGGACAACCTGTGAACACCCTCTTAGCCACATTGCTCGCTCATTACCGTGTAATTCATGACTCCCCAGCACTTCTTTGTTCACAGTGTGACATATTGTACACACCAGATTTACTGACATGGAAAAAATATGTAGTATCTTTTTCAGTTGCAACTCTTGCATCCAGTTTTAAATAGTTCACCCAATTCTATCCTCAAAGTACTTTTTTAAAAATTATGTTATATATTTGCATGTGTTTAATGCTAAGTTTGGTTACTACTTCTTCCCCAAAAGAGAAGTTCAGTGTTTATCTAATAAAGCAACTTCTCTTTAATTACAAAACATATAAGTTAACCAAATTGAAGTCAACTAGTGTTTTGTAATTAAAGAGAATTGCTTTATTAGAGAAATGCTAAGAGGTTTGTATTTGTAAATGTTTCAAAGATATATACTGACGACGATATCTAATGCCTGCAAAACAGCACAAGTTAAGAAATTCCTCCATCCTTTTAATCTTCAGAGGAAAAGCTTACTACAAGGAACCACTCTTCCTAACCATTTGACTTTGAGAAGATTCGTAAATAACCCCCTTGTTTATCTAGGACAAGGCCAGACACAGACCCTCCAAATTTCCATTCATTTCCATGAAGGATTAGCCAAATTGTTTGTACTCACTGACCAACCTGGACAAAATGCCTGCTAACAGCATTGAAATGCCAAACAACCAACCACCATGAATGGCCCCTCACAAGAATAGACAGACCCTCAAGGAAAGCCATTTCCTGTTGATCCCACTCCCCATATCTGGTTCTTCCTAGCCTTGTTTACCCATCCTTATAAGAGAACATTCCTTTCTGCCTGATCTTCGAGATGCCTGCAAAACTTGTTGTTGGACCGTTCTCCCTATTGCAACAATCCCTTGCCCAATATCACAATAATCCTTTTGAATAAAATCTCTCCTTACCTAAACTGGATTTGATTTTTGCTTGACAATGGAAATCTGGGCAAAAGTTTTAAATAGTTCCATGGTTAGGAATCTTAGACTCTTAAATTCCATTGTCGGAAAATCCCACCCTGAAATGGGACATCTTTAACGAGACTTGTCTTCAAATTAGAGTTTTAATGCTAGGTCAACAGGCACACAAAAAAGCAGGGTTTAGAAAAATAAAGGTTTCCTTCTTTTCTCTCCCCACTATTTTTTTCTTTTCTTAATCTGTTTGGGACGAAATTGACAATAAAGAGCTTCTTAAAGAAAGAAGGATATTACCAAATGAACGAAACAACAGATGTAAGGAGGAGAGGGTAAGTCAAATTCAGTTTTAGCCTATATGAAAATGAAAATGATACAATGTATATTTATGGCCATGTATAGATAAGCTTCAGAGGGTTGAGTCGGTCTACTAATTTCTTCTTATTGGTTTTGCACTAGCATTCAGACCCATCTTATTAGGTCTGCTCTGAGCCCCACATGACAAGGACAAGCTTCAAGGTGATGCTGATGACCCCCACCTTCGGTAGCAATGGCTTATTCACCATTCAGCCATCCTCGGTCAAAAAGTCCCAAACTGGCCGGGTGCAGTGGCTCACGCCTGTAATCCTAGCACTCTGGGAGGCCGAGGTGGGGGATCCTTTGAGCTCAGGAGTTCGAGACCAGCCTGAGCAAGAGTAAGACCCCGTCTCTACTAAAAACAGAAAAAAGTAGCTGGGCATGGTGGCACGCGCCTGTAGTCCCAGCTACTCAGGAGACTGAGGCAGGAGGATCTCTTGAGCCCAGGAGTTTGAGGTTGCTGTGAGCTAGGCTGATGCCATGCACTCTACTCAGGTCAACAAAGTGAGACTCTATCTCAAAAAAAAAATAAAATAAAAAATAAAATTCCCAAACCACACTAGCCAGGGCAGCCATTGCCAAGGCAGGTGTTGGTGGAGAGAAGAATTCCCAGGGGAAGGTGCTATAGGACCTATGGCCAGGGTTAGCTTTTCCCCTCCTACGGTCTCTAAGACAGGAGGAAATGCGAAAAATCAGGGTCAAAAATTGAGTTAACTGCTTCCATGTCAAGCATCCACATCCAGAGATGGGAGGCATTGGCGGGACAGCAGCCAGTTCCCACTGCCTCTCACAGATTACAACCGGGCTCCAGGGAAGGCAGAATTGGTTTTGTTCCCCTGGGATGCAAACTGCCGCATCTGGTGATAAACTTAAGGAGGAGGTTATCCTGATAAATGCGACTTTCCTGATACAGCTCCAGCTGTGATTTAACACTCCTATCCTGCTGTCCCAAGAAATGTTGATTTTGCAGCTTCAAGAAATAAAAGTGCCAAACTTAGCTTGACTGGAAAGGAGCCTGCCTCCCGTTATTCCCTTAAAGGTCCCCTTAGAGGGATAAGCCTCCTACAACCCCTCGTCCACCCATATCACTGACCACTGGCCATGATATTCATGAGAGTAGGGACAACTCATCCATGAGGTGTAGGAGGCATAGCACCTAGGGCCCAACTTTGTGAACATACTAAATACCATTGAATTAGACACTCAACTTAAAATGGTGAATTTTATGGCATGTGAATTATATCTTAATTTTTAAAAAGAAATAAAAATGCCTTTAATAGTTAGAAGGGGGAAATGGGAAGATATTGGTTGAAGGGTACAAAGTTGCAGTTATGTAGGATGAATAAGTCTAGAGATCTAAGGTACAGCATGAAAACTATAGTTAATAATACTGTGTTGTATACTGAAAATCTGCTATGAGAGTACATGTCAGGTGTTCTCACCAAGAAAAAAAAAAAAAAAAAGAAGCAACTGAGGCAATGTATATGTTAATTTGCTTGATGGTAATAACCACTTCACTATGTAAACGTAGGTCAAGGCACCATGTTATACACCTTAAATACATACAATTTCATTAATAAATAAAAAATTTAGTTACATAACATAAAAAAAATCAAAAACAAAAATGAAAACAACTTATTGCCTTCTGGGAGTCTAAAAGTTGAACTTGGCATTGTCTCAGCCACCAGGCAACTCACAGGCAAGTAGGGAGTCCCCAGATTTTGCCAAGCCGCAGCCCACCCACCCCTGTCAGACCACTGGGTCAATGTGATCACCCCTTCAAGCAACCATCTTTAGCCATTTGAACATAGCCCTCCTGACAGCTATGCCTATGTCTTAAAGGTTATTTCATGGCCCTTCTCCAGTGAATGCCAGCTGGAAGCCTCTTAAAAATCCACTTCTCTCACCAGTTAATCCTACAGTGGAAGAGTGAACAAAACTCACACTAGAAATAGTAGCTAAAAAGAGGCCACCCAAATCCATCAACCCTATGAAAAGCCAGCTTATTTTATTAGACCTATGCTAAGGATTCATGATTCCAGTGTTATCAGGCACTGTACACATCACCAACAGAATTAATACAACTGAATAGTGAATATTTTCATTTGTGTACTAGACACAGAAATTATTTTACCATGGGTGAGAGAAAAATAGCATCTGATGACTGGGCCTCTAACATTTTGGGTTTAAACTCAGGTTTTTGTCATTGAGACTCCAAATTTCAGTTTCTTTAGTTGTTAAATGGCAATACTCATAATTACCACCAAAAAGACTTAGATAAGGAATGTGAAAATTCCTGTCACTGATTCCTTCCTGCCTGGAGCTGAGTGCTTATTCTAAAATCCATTTGAAGCCAGTTTGAGCCCAGGTTGCACTCGCCTCCCCAACCCAGAGGATGCTACACACAGCGATCACGGTCCTAGCCCAATCACAGCCCTCACCAAGCTGTACTTTACCTCAAGTGGAATTCTAACACCATTGGTCCCGCTTGAGAATCCTGGAAATCAGAGACATTCCAGCTCCATTCACTAACACACACACACACACACACACACACACACACACACTTTTGCAGGGTTCGCTCTAGACAAATTTCAAAACTAGCAGATTTGTCTTTGGAAAAGTTCTAGCTAACCAAATCCAGGTGCTTATTAAGAAAATAATCCATCATGACCAAGTGGGCTTCATCCCAGACATGCAGGGATGGTTCTTCATATGCAAGTCTATAAACATAATTCACCACATAAACAGAAGCAAAAACCAAAACCACATGATTCTCTCAATAGATGCAAGAAAAGCATTTGACAAAATTCAACACCCTTTTATGATAAGAACGCTTAACAAAATAGGCATAGATGGGGCTTACCTAAAAATGATACAAGCCATTTATGACAAACCCACAGACAACATCATACTGAATGGGGAAAAATTAAAAGCATTCCCACTTAGAACTGGAACCAGACAAGGTTGCCCACTATCTCCACTTCTATTCAACATAGTGCTGGAAGTCCTGGCCACAGCAATCAGGCAAGAGAGTGGAATTAAAGTCATACGAATGGGAACAGAAGAGATTAAACTCTCACTATTTGCTGATGACATGATATTATATCTAGAAAACCCCATGGATTCAACCAAGAGGCTCCTGGAATTGATAAATGAATTCAGTAAAGTCTCAGGATATAAAATCAATACACACAAATCAGAGGCTTTCATATACGCCAATAGCAGTCATACTGAGAACAAAATCAAAGACTCAATTCCCTTCACAATAGCAGCAAAGAAAATAAAGTATCTAGGAATATATTTAACTAAGGAGGTAAAAGACCTCTACAGGGAGAACTATGAAACATTGAGGAAGGAAATAGCAGAGGACGTAAACAGGTGGAAAACCATACCATGCTCGTGGGTCCGCAGAATCAACACTGTTAAGATGTCTATACTGCCCAAAGTGGTCTACATATTCAATGCAATCCCTATTAAAATACCAACATCATTCTTCACAGATGTAGAAAAATTAATACTATGCTTTGTATGGAACCAGAGAAGACCCCGCATAGCAAAAACAATTCTAGGCAATAAAAACAAAATGGGAGACATCAATTTACCAGACTTCAAACTCTATTACAAAGCTGTAATATTAAAATCAGCTTGGTACTGGCACAAAAACAGAGCCATTGACCAGTAGAACAGAACTGAGGACCCAGATATAAAACCATCCTCATATAGCCACCTAATCTTTGACAAAGCAGACAAAAACATACACTGGGGAAAAGAATCCTTATTCAATAAATGGTGCTGGGAAAACTGGATAGCCACATGTAGAAGACTGAACCAGGATCCACACCTTTCACCTCTCACAAAAATCAACTCATGCTGGGTAACAGATTTAAACCTAAG